>PVKZ01003879.1:5759-108967 GCA_004027375.1 Macroglossus sobrinus | reverse complement strand
GGGGGGGGGGGGGGCTCAGAGGCCAGAGCACCCAGCGTCGCTTTTGGGCAGTGAGCCCAGCCGTCTTCGGCAGGATGTTTCCACAGGCCCAGAGGAGCTTGTCCCCTGTGGGGGTGGTGGTAGGGAGTCTGGCCCTGGGAGAAACAGGATCTGGGTGATGCCAGAGATAAGTCTGCTGGGGGGAGGGAAGGAGGGAAAGGGGTTGGGCAACCTGGCCGGCCGCGTAGGTCTCCTGATCTGTGTCCCTGAGGCTTTTCCTGGACTTTGGGAAAAGGAACCAAACTCCAGAGCTGCTGGCGAGAGGCCCCCGAAGGCCCGCTCTGGCCAGGACTTCTGGGGTGCTTTGGGGAGGACAGCCCCATGCAGCCTCCTCTGACTGGGGAGCTAGGTGGCCGTGCCGAGCTGGGCTTGGTTGTCCCTCCTCTGCCTGCAGCATGTTGGGACAGAAGCTTCGCCATCAGCTTACCACATTCCTGCTCACCGTGTCCCTGAAGCCCCAGCTTAAAACACGCCTCTGGCGGAGCCTTGGGCCCCCTTTCCAGTCACGTCCATCGGAGGCTCCCCCGGCCACTGCCAGCTCACAGCGCGGGGCTCTGTGCCAGGGTGGCAGTGCTGGCTGGCATCCTGAGCCTCCCTTTGCCGGGGAGAGGGGCGCACCGTAGGTCTTCACTGAGCCTCCCGAGAGGAGGAAGGACGGACCTCCCCTTTGGGTCGGTGGGGGCGGTTTGGGGCTTATGCATGAAGGAAGGCTTCTATTCTTACCCAGCCTGTGAGGACCGCTCTGCGCTGCTGGCACTGCTGTCCCTCGTTCCTTCAACCCAGGGGCTCAGGGCATCTGAAAAGCAGTAGTGTCAGGGCAAGGGAGATCCCTAGCTATGTACTCAGGGACAGCATCTCTGTGCTCAGCCAGGGCTGCTCAAGCCCCAGCCGTCTGCCCTGGCCGTTGGGGTGGCAGGTGGGGGCACCTGGGAGAGTTTGGGTTCTCATAACCTGGGTCCATGGCGTCCCCATGGCCAGTGAACATGGTCTGCAGGCCCAAGCGTGACAATGAGGCCTGCCCCTCCTTCCGCTTCCAATTCCTACCCAGTGCAACCCTTTTCCGTTCCGTAGGATGCTGTTCTGGTCCCTGAGGCATCAGAAGCGGGGCTGGCGTTCCCCTCATCCCCCATCGGGTTTAGAACACAGTCGCATCCCGGGAGTAGAGAGGCAGAGGGCACAAAGGAAGCCCCTTAGGGCAGGCGGCACGATTTATGGGCTCTTCTAATGGGAATCTGGTTAGGCCCAGAGGACGAGACTGTATTTCATGGGGGGGGGGGGGCTGGTCAGGCTGAGGCTTTGTGTACTGTTTGTTTGCTGGTAGCACCCGGGGTCCCCCAAAACCCTTAGTTACGAAAGAACGGAAGTAGAGTTTCTTGCCACCTCCATTCACCTCATCGATTTGGATTCCAACCGAAATTAAAAAGAGCTTGACTCCTGTTTGCTAGAAGCCAGCCTCCTCCGTCTGCATTATGAAAGGTGAAGAAGGGAGAGAAGGGACTTCGGGGCAGGGAAGAAACCAAGTCTCAGGCTGCTTTCCCCCTGCCACTGGGGACAACAAGGGGCTTCAGAAGCTAGGAGCACCCCTCTGCCTGCAGCATTTCACCCCGGGGACAGCCCCGGAGCCTTTGGGTTAGGCGCCCTCAGGAGACACTGGAGGCGTGTCTCAGGTTAGTAATGTGTCCTCTTTGTGAACGTAGGGGAGTGACAGTGGCCAGAGCATCACTGGAGATGCTGGACTTCTCCTCTTACCTTTCAAAGTATAGACATGGGGCACTGCTGGCGGGGAGAACACGTCCCACCGTCCTCTCCATAACAGACGTGCAAGAGTGCTCACTCCTCGTGCATCGCTGTGCTGAGGGCTTACGTGTGCTAGCTTATTGAACCCTCACGATAACACTAGGACGTGTGTAGCAGTCGTCCGTTGCTTCGAAAGCTAACAAGGAAACCGAGACGCAAGGAATTTGCTCAGCCTGGCCGAGCCAGCTCACACAACCCGGGGGAGTCTGGTCCCAGGTCCAGCCGTGTGACAGAACGCTGCGTGCTCGGACAGGACCACGATGGCAGATGTGCCGGCCTGCCTTGGAGTGAGTCCAGATCACCGGGCTCCCTCTGGAGATCCCAGAGTGTCCCTTCACTCCCCGCTCCTCAGCTGAGCACTCCCGATCCCGGGAGAAGCAAAGTGAAACCAGGTGAGGCCTGGCAGATCCGATTTCAAGCCCAAGCGCTTCCTTCTGAGGCCCTGGGCAGGAAGGGGGAGCCACAGGGGCCACTCCCAGATGAAGGCGACCTGGCTGCATGGGGACTGTAGGGCCCCTACTTGGCACTCCTCCCCCTCTCCTGGCGCTCTCTGGGGGGGCTTGTGTGGGGTGGCGGTGGTAGGGAAACACGTCTCCAGGAAGAGCCCTGTAAACAAGCGAAGTTGTTGAATGCCCTTGAGTCACTGGCTCTTCATCATCTTGACTCCTGATTTGTTGCTTCCTGTCACTCCCAAGTCAAGTCCTTTCTCTTTGCTTCCCATGCAGTTCTAGCTGTAAGAGGGGGGCCTTCTTCCCCTTCCTGCCGCCTGCCTTCTCCGGGCTGGGCCCCTGGCTCTGGAGTAAGGAGGGAGGTGGATGCAGGGACAGAGAGGCAGAGTGGAGAGAGTGGCCCATTCCCAGCCCAGGAGTGGGATGGGGGTGGAGGGCTGTGCTCTCTCTTTCCCAGGATTTTTATCTATTTGTACCTTCCCTGGGATTATGGGGAAGGAATGGGGTGACCAGACTAGGGAGATTTGAACCTGAAATGCTCTGCAAAACTGTGTAGCCTGTGGGTGTTGATGATACATCCATAACCTTCATGGGACTTCAGAGGCCTGGGCCCCAACAGTGCTTATGGCCCTCCCCTGATACCTGAAAAAAAAAAAAATGGAGAAGGCCCAGGGGTCAGAATCAAGCAGACCTGGTCTCTTCTCTATACTTGAGTAAATCATTTTATTATGCACAAGATGGGTATGATGATAATAAAAGCCACAGAATTGTTGGGAAGAAGGAAGGAGATAAAGCCTTTTAAATGCCTAGAACAGTGTATTGTTTGTACATAAACAAAAAAAACAAACAAACAAAGGCAGTTTAATCAACATAAAGAAACTAGCTTGATGCAGAATAAAAGTTCAATGAGCCTTAGTTCCTTTTCTCAGACTTCCTCCAAGACCCGTGGTGGGGGAGGGGGGCGCCTCCATCTGCGGTCCATGGGTGGGGTCCAAAGGCGGTTCCTAGAGTCCGTTCCTAGAGTCAGTTCCTCAGCACACGGCCTTGATAGCGGTCAGAGCCCACGTTGGCAGCCGTTAGTCTGCAGCCCTCAGCATTACAAGGCCCTGTATCAAGTAGAATGAACATCATCTTCTATATTTTCCAGCAATTAAAGGGTGAGTTCTTCTCTAGGCATAGTGTGTTTTTCCTACAACTCATTCTGGCTGAGCTATTGCCATTATTTTCCTAAAAACTGTCAGAACTGTAAATTCCTCAAGATGATCGAGAATATCTTAAGCGTCTCGATGAATGGAAATACCCCTAGAACAGGAATAAAAAACTAGCCACACATATGTGCCTTTAAGTTGTCCAGTATTCACATTTTTAAAACTAAAAGACAGGTGAGATTAATTTCAATATGTGTGATTTGACTTAGTATATCCAAAGTATTATCATTTCACCATATCATCAGGAAAATTATTAGTGAGACCTTTCACATAATTTTTCATGCAGAGTCTTCAAACTCCAGTGTGTATTTGACACCCATGGCACATCACAATTTGGATGCTAACTTTCATAAATACTCAGAATTTGGGTTTCCTAAAAGGCACAGTTGAGAAAGTGGATTCACACACTCAAGTTGTTTTAAACAAAATTAAGTTTCCCAATAACTGAATCAAGCATCCATTTTTTTTATCTTTAAAACAATTCAAGTTAAATAAAATTTAAACATTCAGTTCCCGAGTCTCACTAGCTACCTTTCAAGTACCCAACAGCCCCATGTGGCTCGTGGCTACTGTATTGAAGACTGAGGTTTAGAATATCACTGCGAATGCCAGGAACGAGGATGTTTTATTTCAGTCGTAGTATTCAACATAAGACTGGCAATTATGGAAAATATAACAAGATAAGAATGAGGAGTGAGGAAGGAAGAATTATTACTAGTTAGGCTTGTCTACTTGCAAAGCCCGGAAGATTCCATCGTAAAGTTGATTACAGTGTACGAGGCAGTTACAAGTTTAGCAAGGTGGTCTTTAAATTAAACAGATAAATTTTTAAAATGGTTGTTTCCCATATACCAGCTATATAACCCGTTGGGAAATAGAGCTATGGGGAGGATGCAAAACCCATTCACGACAAGAGACCATAAAGTAACCCAGAATGAACATGACAGGAAACGCCTAAGACTTGTAGGAGGAAAACTCACAAAATTTAATGGAGATTGTCTAAGAGACTGAATAGGTGGAGATGAGGACTGGACTTGTGATACAGTCAGTTCTTCCCAAGTCGGTTTACTGTTTCCTTTCAATTCCAATGTAATCCCGTCAGGGTTTCTGAATAAAATGTTTCCAAAGACTAACTCCGTTAAAAAAGCCAAAAAAGTTTTAGGAAAAAAGTTAAAGCAGTAGGTTCCCCTACTGGATACTCACAATAAATTTTATAGAATGACAGTATAGACCTGGTTTAGGAATTAGGAATGAAAGGAGAAGAGAATCTGGAATATATATATATGTATGTATGTATGTATATATATGTATATGGAATTTAATATCTGATAAGGGTAGTGTTTGATGCTTAACTCATAAGGAATTCTATAAGGAATCAGAAACGCTATTGTTATATTTTAATTTGTTTTATTTTCTATTTTTAATGGCCCACAATTTCACAAGCCACGGGCATCTGTAGTTCGGTTTATTTCCTTCTAGATTTTTTTTTTTTCTGAGGAGTTTTTAAATATTGTATTCCCTGGTAGTTTTAGAAGTGGATATTTCCATAGAAGGGAGTGGGAGCAGACTCTTTGTTTCATGGCATAAAGCCAGAAACCGTAAAACAGATTTGACCATGTAAAAACTAATAAGGACTCTATGGGAAAGAAAACGGCGAAAGCAACATGATGGAAAACAGATGTATGATAAGTCTGTAGAAATCTTTGCAAACTATGACGGTCACAATTGTAAACAGCTTTCATATTTTAGAAAGCCATACAAATCAATCGGAAAAGGTGAAACCCCCTCCCTCCTGTAGGAAAAAGGGGTGGAAGGCTTTATTTTAACAAGCAATTCACAAGAGAAAGGATAAAGATGCCAGTATGTGTTTTGTTTTGTTTTTTTTTTTTTAAAAAAAAAACGTTAGTAATCAAATGCAAATTACAAGTTTGTGAGGCTGGTGGTGGTGGTGGTTGTGTTTTGCTTTCAATTCATCCTATGTCTGTGAGACTGTAACTGGGTAAAACCTTCTGGAAAACAAGTTAACACTAAGAAACAAAAGTTATTTTACTCACTTAGAAGCATGCATCCTCCGGAAATAGGGACTTGGCAAAGACTTAGCTGGAAGGGTATTTGTTACAGTGTTCAAACAAAACTGAAACAACCTAGCATTCATCAGTGGCCTAGCGGATATGAAATTCAGGCTGTTAGGATTTCATCTAAAATAATGTAACATTATTTACTAACATGTTTCTTATTTTCGCCCAAATGTGAACAATGGTTGGCTTTGTTGATCTACGCTGGAAAGTGTTCTTTCTATGATAAAGAGGCCCGTGTATAATTTACATTTTAAAAAAGAGAAAGAGGTGAAATGAACATTGTAGTTAACCCAGTATATTCCAAATAATATCATTTTAACATGTAATCACCATAGCAAGTATCGATGAGCTGTTTTATATTCTCTTGCATTTGAAGTCTTTGAAGTCCCTTGTGTATTTGACCCTTTAGCACGTGTCAATTGGGACTCGCCGCATTTCAAGTGCTCTCTAGCCACACAAGGCTGGTGGCTGCCACACTGGACAGTGTAGGTATAAATTATTTAATAATCCCTAGAGAGGCAGCAGGAAGTGGAAGCCTCTGAGAAGCTCTGGCCTGGACTCTTTCTTTCTTCCCTGCGTGGTTCACCCTGTGAGCTCTCTTCCGATAGGAGCCTGGGGTCCCGATTACTTGGGATGGGTCACCTCGTTCCCCGGTAGCACTCCCGTCTCCTGCCTCCCCAGCAGAGAGGTCTGGGCAAAGTGTGTTAGCTGCTTGCAGCTGCAGAAGGCCTATAGGGAAACAGCTTTGTTCCCGTTCCTTTTTTCCAAGCAGAGGATATCTGTCTCCAGGAAATGGGATCTGCCCGAATGTGGCTGGCCAGTGTCACACTTGGGCCAACCAGCCTGGTTTGGATTGGCCGGCCTGCCGGCAGGCAGGAACAAACACACAGGTAGCCTGGCTTGGGAAATTTCAGGGAGAGAGATTGGGTTGAGGTTCTGTTCTTTCTTCTTGGCAGCTGGAAATAGCAAGAAACACTGGATGGAGAGATAGGAGCAGGACAGGTGTGAGACACGCCGGAGGCGGGGCCCTGAGCTGGGACCACTCCCGAATATGTGGGAGAGTCCAGGCTTCCATAGGTGGTCTCCCACCCCCTCTCACCTTTTGGGGAATCAGAGCTGTGGGCGTCTCCTCAGAGCAGGAAGTGGGAATGAGATCGATGAGGAGGGGCCCATCGGAGCCACACCTGGGACAGGTATCTCATGGGGAGTCAGTCAAGTGAGGCCTGGCCCCAAGGGTCTTAGATAAACAGCCTCCCCCATCCCATCCTACCCTGTCCCTCTGTACGCACATTCTCAGCTGTGGCCGTCTGAATCGACCAGGAGGCATGGCCTCGTGCAGAAAACCATCATGAGTCCCAAGGTATGCCAGACACGGGCTCAAATCACCCCGTCCGAGCCTCAGTTTCCCTTCTGTGCACGGCTGGGCGGTCGGCCAGTGGCTGGAGCACCAGGGTGCTGGCTTGTCCTTGTGTGACCCTTGCCCCTTCTCTGGTCCCTGCAGCCATCAGAGGAGCTGAGCTGGGGCCACAGAAGCCACAGAAGTAGAACCTTCACCTGCCCTGGGGGCTCCCACATAGGATTTCATTGTGAGAATGCCCACGTGGGAGGCTGGCCCCCAGCTCAGAGCCTCCGTGTCCCTGGACGGCGGCCAGCCTCCGGTGGTGGGGGTGGCGGGGGCATCGTTATCTCCCCGTCTGCTCTGTTGAAGCTCAAGCATCAGGAAGCAGCTGTTGGGGGAGCAAAGCTCTTTGGGGGACCTCATAAGCTCTCTGCTTTTCCCTGACACCAAGTCGTGTTACCAAACAACTTAGAACAAAATGAGGACCCGGTAACCCGGTCCAGCTTGGAGGTGATTTGCAGGGAGAGAGAGGACAGACATCAACAGGAGATTTTTTTTGTCCCTGTGAGAGGGTAGACCTTGAACCTTCTCACCCATCCCCCACCCACTCACTCACTCGGTGGCGTGTGCTGTGAGCCCTGAGAACTAGATCGTTTTAAGCTGGTCTTGAAATTAAAAGGCTTTTCCTTAAGCCTTGGATGCTTTGGGATTTTAAAATTATTATTCAAACAACAGCACCACGTTAAAAGAAGACTTTCCTCCCTCCCCCCCCCCCCAAAAAAAAGAAAAAGCCTGTTTTCTTTCCTCTCAAGCCTGACGATAATTTCTTAATGTCTTGGGGCCTTTAAATCTTCCTTGAGGGCACCTTTGCCTAGAGCCGCGGTCTCTGCGTTTAAGTTCTGCCTTTTCCCCTCCACTCGGTGCCGCCGTTGGCTGACCAGCTTTCCCTGTCGCAGCCCCCACTTTTCACCCCTGCGTGATCATCTGCTGAGTGGGTGGCTCCCCGTTCCCTCAGCCTTCTCCGTATCGCTGGATACTACTAGGTGGTGTCCAGCCTTTGGCGATGGTGAATAAGGCTTCGCTGAACCTCTATCTGTGTCTGTGACTTTAAAACAGTTTTCTGAGCACTCTCATTTTAAAAGCCATTAGTCAAGGAAACGGCCATAGTTCCCTGACGCCACCAGACCACCCCGCCCTGGGATCATTTCACCTGTGAGAAGCCCTTTGTCCAGTGTCGTTTGTGTACCGTTTCCCCCTGCCTGGCGGCGCCTAGCCCCTGCCCCTTGCTGGGAGGAAGGTCCTTCCTTCCCCAACGCTTAACCGTGAGCAAGACGGTGACCGACGACGCCGTGTAGCCGGGCGCCTGGCCGTGAGTCAACCCCAGTGTTATCTGGGAGAGGCCTTTCGTTGGGGAGACAGGAGAGCTGGGCGCCAGTGCCCCCTGGGGCGCTCAGCAGCCCCCGGGACGTAGTTCACCTGTCCCTGCCTCCACAGGTGTGTGGCCTCTAGGGTGTCCTCTACCTCTCTCAAGAGTCTTGAGAATCTGACGCCGTAGGCATGCTGGACCCCACTCAGTGGGGGGTCACATGATGCTGTAGACGCTGTAGTTAAGCACCCTCCCCAGTGGGGTGTGTAAGAAGATGCATTGAGATGTGGAAAGAAAACATCATAATGTGTGTGTGTGTGTGTGTGTGTGTATGTGTGTGTGTGTGTGTGTGTGTGTGTGTGTGTGTGTGTGTAAATTTTAAGGGAAAGACTAAAACTGATGCCTGGATTGATGATAACAGACGTGTACATAGCCTATAGAAACATGTGTACGTATGTGTGTAGATGTGTATAATGTATGTATAGACATACTATGTGCTCTGTGTTTTTACGTGCTGGGGGCGTCGTCCCGGTGGCGGGCGGTGGGTGCATGGCTATTCTCAGTGGCCGGAGCCCTGGTGTGGGAACACACACGGCCTTGGCTGCACTCCATGACCTAGGGCAAGTCCCTGCACTGAGTTTCTCCACGCCCAGGTATTTTAAAGAGAGATTTCTGACACAGCTACACAGCGGCACAGGAGTTGTAAGGGTGGTGTTCCCATCCTGGGCTTTTTCTTTCTTTCTTTCTTTCCTTCCTTCCTTCCTTCCTTCCTTCCTTCCTTCCTTCCTTCCTTCCTTCCTTTTTCTCTGCTCTTAATTGTGGTTGTTCAAGCTCAGATTATTTTAAGACAGGGCATCTTAATGTCCTGGTGCAAACAGCACCCTTTTCGAATACGAGGGCATCTGGCAGGGCGCGTGAAGGAACGGGAAGATGCGGAGCAGTGCTGACGTGTGCTAACACCCCAGCGCAGCCGGATGGAAGTCCCTCCGGCAGGATGTAACCGTGGGGATCAAAGCATGCACAGTGCCGGCCGCCCCCACCCCCGCCCCTGGCCTAGGCTGCGGATGGAACGGACAGCAGCCTTCCCCTTCCCTAGCCCGTCTTATCTTCCTAGGATAAGGCCGGCCAGCCTTCCAGAAAGCACCGGATCTTCCGCTGGCGACAGAGCCCAGAGCTGACCCCTTACGGAAGGTCACGGGCCACGCTCCCGCTGTATTTCTCTCCTTGCACAGTCACCTTCAGCGAGTCGTTCCCGCTGGGGGACCTTTTGGAGCAGAATGCCTCCCCGCTTTGGGCCAAGTTCCATTCTACTTCGTGGTAGGATGCCGGTCGGAGTCCTCACTGGGGGGAGGACTCGTGGCCCAGCTCGCCAGGTGAGAGCCACCAGTGGCGAGGACCCCTGGGGCTGTCAGCGGCTCTGCAAGGCCTGGCGTCCCCTCTCCTGCCCCCAGCGGGGCCCTCAGCAGCTCCTGGTGTCTCCACCTTCAAAACATGCCCTGGATGTGGCGCCCTCGGTCCATCCCCTTAGCCACACCTGTGTCCTGGCCTCCTTCCTCCTTGCCCTGAGTCCCTGCCTCCCCTCCTCCACACTGTCAGCACCAGCAGCCATGGGAGTGTCCACACGTGAAGACTGGACGCCTTGCCCGCGTAGGAACCGCTGCTGGTTTCCTTGCACCCGGGGAACGCCATCCAAATGCCCACCTGGTCTCCCAGAGGGGAAGTGGCTTGGGCCCTGGCCCCTGGGTTGTCATGCTGTTCCACTCACTTTTCTCTACTTTCTGAGCCTCGGCATGTGCTGCAGCCTCTGCTGGATTGTTTGTGCTTCGCCTGCTTCCTTCTCATTGTTTGGTACCCAGCTGGCAGTGCCCTCCATCAGCGGGACCTCCTGGCCCCCGAATGTAACGCCCACACTCCCCCGTAACGCCCACACTCCCTCGTGTCACCTCGTTTCCCTCCTGACAGTGAGGACTCCCAGATACCGTTTCTATCTGCATGTGTATAGCCCTGCTCCCTCCCCTCCCACCCCCCTCACACTGCAGGTGTGCCTGGGAAGGCACAGGTGTGGCCCCCTTGTCCTAGTCACTGCTCTGTCTCCAGGACGCAGAAGAGTATGGGGAAATCAGTGGGCATGCAGTAAGTCAGTGAATGAGAGAGAGAGAGAGAGAAAGGAATGAATGAATGAATGAAGACTCTTGTAGCCATTCTCAGCCACGGATGAAGTCATGCCCTGATGCCCGCTCCGTCCGGCCACGCTGCTGGGTGCTGGTACAGGGTGGATGGTTAGAATGACTCGGGAAACTGGAGGTGGGGAATGCACCTCCAGGGAGCCACGGGTCCGCTGGAAAAGGGGGAGTCCTGCCTGGCTGCCCCAGGAGAACCCAGATCCCTCTCCTGCTCGGGACAGGCCGCTGCCTGCAAATTTGGAGAGTGTCGGTCCAGCCTGTCGTGCCATCGGTCTGGGAGCTGCTGGGCGGGCTGGCCTGGGAGGCTCCTGGGGGATTCTCTAGTCTCCGGAGGAGAGGGAGCTGCCGAGAGTGTGGTTCACATAGACTGACCAGAGGCCGAGACTTCATCAGGGGAGGCCTCGTGCTCCTGCCTGGGAGGACTGTTCTGTGGTCAGGGAGGCCAAGGGTGTAGGAATCCGGCTCCACCAGAGAGGCTGGGAGCGTCAGAGAGAGAGAGCAGCGCGAGCTGCTCTGGTCTGCTGTGCCAGGAAAGTGGGAAGCGGCTTCCGGGGTGGGGTGGGGGTGTCCCGCCCAGGGCAGGCTGTGGGGAGTGGCTGCCCTGTCCTCAGCGGCCTATTTGAGCCACTTCCCCAGAGCTGAGTCACTGCGCTTTTAGCAACACTGCCTGCCCAAGCTGCAGCTCCCTCGGGCAGATCTCCTTCCGGGGGCCTCCTGAACTGTCCCCAGGACTGGCCTGGGCCACCTGCTTGCACTTGAACTCCACGTTCGATCTCCTCACCCTATAAAAGCATTCTGTTAGAAGCTTAGGGTGACAGTGTCATTCAGGGGCCTAGAACAACCCGGTGAGTCCTTGCCAGCCCTCAAGCCCGGCCTGTCCAAGCTGTGTGCTCTTAGCTCCAGGGTGCTGGAGACCCAGCCCCTCCCTCTCCCCAGGACTGCTGGGTCCTGCAGCCCCCTCCTCGCTGGGCAGTGGGACGGGCGGGTGGCCATCCAGGCCCCGACTCTAGGGACGTTGTCATGCTGGATGTTGGAAGATGGTTTAAGTTTTGCACAAGCCACAAAGCCTCCCACCCCCAGGGAGTGAGGATGTGGGCCATGGAGGGTCCTGGCCAGACCCGTCGCTGTCTCCCTGGGGTGTTGGGCCGTGGAGGGGTCCAGGCGATCCTGAGTCTGGCCCCTCTCACTCTGCTCTGTAGCCCTGTCCACAAGAACGTGCTAGAAGAGGGGTTAATGGGAGGGTGGGGGGCCCTCCCGCCCTGCAGCCAGGACACCCAGGCCACGGGGTCTGCATCATCCCCTCTGGGTCCTGCGGTTTTCGTTTCTTCTCTCTCAAACAAGCACTTAAGATTGGGAAACCACAGGCCTCTGATGCTCCTTCCTGAGCCCGGGGACTCCCCCGCGCCCGTTACGCTGAGACCCTCCTGCTACTCTGCAAGTTTGTGCCGCCGTGTTCTTACCCATTACGTCCCCTCGGCCCTCCCCGCCGCCCCCCACCTGCCTCTCTCCTTGTCTCTGTTTACCCGGTGGGTGGTACCTGTTTCATTTTTTACCTCCGCATTCTTGGTTCTGGTAGCGGTTCTAAGCCCACGACGTTGCCCCCCACCCACCCACCAGATATTTGGCATTTGTGGACACATGTGGTCGTCACAGCTGGGGAGAGATGCTATTGGTATCTAGTGAGAGAAGGGGCCAGGATGTCGCCGAGCGCCCCAGCACGTGCAGGGCAGGTCCCACCACCAAGGGTGGCGTCACCCGTGTTGGAACCTGCCCATCGATTGTGTAAGCACTTTCTCTAGGCAGCAGCCAGGCTCCTCCTTTCTCTGGCCCCCCCCACCACCCCCCACACACAGCCAGAAGTGGGGAGGGCTGCTCAGTGGGTCACGGTAACTGACCAGTGATGCTGCTACCCCCAAAAAGCCAGACGAAAGCCTGGGGTGGCGTGGAAAGAGCACTGGACTCGGAGCGACAGTGAGGGGGTGACCCCAAGGCCAGTGCTTTTCTTGTGTCTTACTTAGTTTAGGAGTTGGCAAACCACGGCCCACAGGCCGAACCCGGCCCACCGCTTGTTTTTGTAAATAAAGTTTTATTGAGACATAGCCACACCCATTTGTTCACATCATAGTCTACTGGCTGCCGTCCTACAGCAGAGATAGTTGTGGAGCTGGGACTAAGACACCTTTAGCCACTAAGCTGAAAGTCTCTGGTCCTCTGTAAAAATGGTCTGGTCCTCTGTAAAAATGTTTGCCAGTCCCCGCTCTAGACCGTCTAGACTAGACGGTCTAGACCTGTCTAATCGTTGAGAGGCCCGCTCCCAGGGCGTGGGCAGGAGGGAGGATTCAGGTTAGGGTAGGGGAAGCTACTTTCCTAAGGGTTTGGAGAAGGGAAGAGGAGGGTGAGCAGGGAGGGCAGCCTGGCTGCAGGGGGTCACCTCACGGCCTTTTCAGTGAGGTTCTCACCTGGCCCCGAGCCCAGCCCAGGTTCCCTGTGTGACAGGGGACAGGGGACAGGGCCGGCTCCCCCACTCCTGCCCTGGAGAACTTAGTTTGCTGACGTGCCCAGCAGTGTGCCTGTGGGGAAGCCACCATGAGACTGGACATCAGCGACTGGGCAGGGAAGAGAGTGTGGGAGCGGGGTGAGAGGTCAGGCTGGGGGCCCGGGAGCCGGGTTGTAAGCGCGAGTGAAGCCAGCACCGTCCTTGGGCTTGAGAAGGTGAAACCGAGGGGGCTGGGGGAGGGGAGGGGACACACTGGCCTGTCGACAGGTGTTTGAGAGAGAGCATCTGTGCCGTGCACTGCTGCATGGGATCAGCGGTGCACAGCCCCGCCAGAACCTTCTGGAAGCTCATAGTCCAGTGGGAGATGACAGCCCCGTCAGCAGGGATGGAACAATATAACGGGTGCCTGCTGGCAGAAGGGACATCCAGAGTTCTGGTGGGGACGGCGGCGGTGGCTGGCGGGACTCACCCTGCATAAGGACGGTTCCCCAGAAGAAGTGACGTCCCAGCCGAGCCCGGAGGATGTTGGGGGCGCCGGGCGACGGGGTATTCCAGCGGGGGCCTGCGTGTGTCCAGTTCTGGAGCCCAGGGGACAGCTCGGGCTGTCTTGTGGGGTACAGGGCCAGGGGAGCAGCGAGCGGTGGCATTGAGTGGGGAGGCAGGGGCGGGTTGCCCGACCCAGGGGTGTGCTCAGGGAAGTCCTAGAAGGCTTTTGTTTTAGCTGAAAGGTGAAGGAGGGACTGGAGATGGACAAAGGGGGGAGCAAGGAGACCTGATGGGCTGATGTCGGGGGCCAGGTGAGGTAGGGGGGCCTAGGTGAGGTTGGGGTAGTAGCCAGGGCGAGGGATGAACAGCTGCGGCACCCACGGGTTGAGCTTTGCAGTCGGAAGGGTGGGCTTGCAACGCGGGTGCTGTTGAGAACTGTGCAGTCAGCAAAACTCGTGGCCCAGCACCCATCTCTCCCCATCCTGTTCGGTCCTATGCTGCTGGGTTTAGCAGGTCCCTCCAGAGGGGAAGGGGCTGGATTGGCTCTAACACTGAACTTCAACTTGGCCCTTGCCTGGAGCTGCATGGGGGCTGTCTCAAGCTTTCAGGTGGCCCTCTATCATTCTTTGGTTCAGCTTACTCTCTTGGTGGTGGTGTGGGGGAGTTCCGGGTCCCAGGGGGCCTAGGTCACCTAGTCCCTGCCTCCTTGCAACCCTGATGATTAAAGAAATTGGGTGAGAGTTTTCCAGTCTCGATCTCCCCGAGAGGTGGGGTATGGATCCCCAGCAGAGAGCTTGGGGGGCCCCCATCATGGCGATATCACTTAAGGGACACCCAGCGAGCTGGCCCGGAAGGCTGGGGAGCTGGTTCTGTGGGTCCCGGCAGCCCCACCCCAGTTCTGATTCAGAAAGTGAGCCGGGCCGCCCACATGCTGCACTCAGGTGCCAGACAGCATCTCTCCGGGGCCCGTCCTGTCCTTTCCCTCCTCCAAAGACTGTGACTCAGGTTGAGGTGGCCTCTAACTTCCCAGCGATTGAGGTCAGAGAGCGGGAGGGACCGGCAGTGTGTCTCCAGACCAGGTGCTCAGCGTCGTCAGCGAGTCAGAGGTTCATTCTCTTTCCTGGCTGCCCGATGGCGTCACCTGTCCTTAGAGGTGGCACGTTTGCTCCGGCAGCATCCTGGCTGCAGAGGCGTTGTGAGGGCGGACGTCGTCATCATCATCGTCCTGTAAACAAAGATCTCTGCCTCTGTCTCGGGTTTCAGGGAAATTTATCCCTGTGGCTAGTTGAACTCCAACCAGATTTGCGAAAAAGCACTCCCCTCACCTGGGAAGCGGTGGCGGATGAAGAAGTAGGCGGGGTTATGAAATCCATTGCTGCGTTTTCTCTGTTGTTTCATTTTGGGAGGGAGCTGGCCTTGAATAACCACCCGTGGGCAGATGGATGGGCTTTGTTTGGTGCGGCGAGGCCAGCCCTGGTTAAGCCTGTGCCTGCTCTTCTTCTTCCTTGCAGCCCTCTGAGCTCCTCCTGATCGCCCCTGCACCTGGCCGACTTCAGATCTGACCCCAGCGCTGCCTGCCGCCTTCCCCTCCCTCCAGGCAAGATGCCCATCCTCAAGCAGCTGGTGTCCAGCTCCGTGCACTCCAAGCGCCGTTCCCGAGTGGACCTGACGGCCGAGATGATCAGCGCCCCGCTGGGCGACTTCCGCCACACCATGCACGTGGGCCGGGCGGGGGACGCCTTTGGGGACACCTCCTTCCTCAACAGCAAGGCTGGCGAGCTGGATGCGGGGTCCCAGGACGAGCAAGCCGCTGCCGCCGCCGCCACCACCTCCTCGTCCTCCAAACGCGGCCTCCTGTCCCGGAAGTTTCGGGGCAGCAAGCGGTCCCAGTCGGTGACCCGGGGGGACCGGGAGCAGAGGGACATGCTGGGCTCCCTGCGGGACTCGGCCCTGTTTGTCAAGAACGCCATGTCCCTGCCCCAGCTGAACGAGAAGGAGGCTGCAGAGAAGGGCTCGAGCAAGCTGCCCAAGAGCCTGTCGTCCAGCCCGGTGAAGAAGGCCAACGGGGAGGGGGACCACGAGGCCGCGGGGGCGGGCGAGGCGCCCCGGAGGAATGGGGCCAGCGCCCCGCACTCCCCCGACTCCGTCCTGGACGAGCAGGCCTTCGGGGACCTGGCGGACCTGCCCGTCGTGCCCAAGGCCGGCTTTGGGCTGAAGCACGCGGAGTCCATCCTGTCCTTCCACATCGACCTGGGGCCGTCCATGCTGGGCGATGTGCTCAGCATCATGGACAAGGAGGAGTGGGACCCGGAGGAGGGGGAGGGGGAGGAGGAGGAGGAGGAGGACGGCGGTTACCGCGGCAGCGACGACCCCGGCAGTCTCTCCCAGGCTCCCCCTGCAGGGGCGGCCGCCCCTCCCCTGGCCCGGCAGGAAGACAAGGCCGCCCGGGACTCGCCCCCGATGTCATCGATGTCCTCGCAGGCTCCGCAGGACGACGGGTGGGTGGCCGCGGCCCCCAGCCCTGGCTCCGCCCGCAGCGTGGGCAGCCACACCACGCGGGACAGCAGCTCCCTGTCCAGCTGCACCTCGGGCGTCCTAGAGGAGCGCAGCCCTGCCTTCCGGGGGCCGGACAGGGCCCGGGCCCCGCCTCCCCGGCCTCAGGACAAGGAGTTCTCCTTCATGGACGAGGAGGAGGAGGAGGAGGATGAGATCCGCGTGTGAGGCGGGGGGAGGGGGCGGCTCCACGCTCTTGGCCTCGTCTCCCTGCCCCCAGCCCTCCACCACCTTCCCCCGGCCCCTTCCCATCCAGGGGTGGGCAACCAAGAGCCTGGCTTTGGCCACAGACCCTGGACCTCGCGGGTGAGGGGCGCTGGCTGAGCCTGGGGCCCCGCGGGGGACTGCGTGTCTGACTCTACAGCACACCGTGGCCTCCCCGGCTCTGTGGGACGGGGCCGTGCCCTCACAGCGGGAGTCGGTTTCCTTTGCCGGCCTCACATGGACGCCAGATAGATGTCCACTTGAGTTCCTGCCTGGCCTCGTGTGGGCGGCTCGGGCAGGTCAGCCCCAGAGGCGGCCTCGGTGCCAGGGCCGCGGACGCCCAGCCCTCCTTTTCCTCCCTGGCATCTCCGCTGTGACCCTCGTCCATGGGTGCGGCAGGAAGAGGGGGGTGGTCACGTGTCCCTGTCCCTTCCCCCCCATCCCCGCCTGCCTGGCTCCTGCACCTGAAGCCCGGAGCCCCGCAGAGTCAAGCTGGACCGAATGCGTACACTAAACGAGGCGCAGGATGCGGGGTGCAAGGCGGGCCCCGGGGGGCTTCTTACACTTTCCAGCAGGAGCCCCTCTTCCCGGTGACACTAGGAGCGGGCTGTGACAGTCGCTCAGTCCCTATGAGTTTGTTCATTCTTTAACATTTAAACCCTTCTAGAGTGGTATCTGGAACATCGAATCGTTTTAGAAATCCTTTATCCTAAGCGCTTCAGACTTTATATTTAGAGGTGTGTGGGGTGGGCGTCTGTGTGTAGTCCCCCCGCCCCACCCCCATAGCTACTAAAACTCAAGGCGGCCAGTGTAGAATATTTTCTGGAAAATGACTTTTTGAAAAGTAATATATCTTTCCTATCGGGGGATCCAAGCTTTTGTTTTTTTCCCCTGGGTTATTTCCTCCTCACCTCCTTCCCCTGCTGACTACTTCTTCCCCTTCCTCTCCCAGGCCTCTCCGCCAGCTCAGCCCCTTCCCTGAGTCCCGGGGGGGCCCAGGCCTCCGGGCTACAGGGTTAGGATTGCCAGGTTTAGCAACAAGACAGAAGGAAAGCGCTAGATGTTGAGTGAATTCTGAATTTCAGGCGTACAAAGGATAATGTTTTAGTGGAGTGACTCTCCATGTCCCGGTGGGAACATTACCTTAGGCTCAAATACTATTTGTTGTTTTTGTGAAATTCAGATTTCACTGTGTCCTATAACCGTGCCCCCAGGGGGACTGAGTTAGGCGCTTGGGTGCGAGCCCCAGGGATAGCTGATGATGATTATTTTTCTGTCCTGGGAGCAGGCTGGCCACCCCGCTTCCTGTCCTTTTGTAGCTGGTGCGGGCAAGGACAGACAGACTAGCCCAGGGTCTGGCAGGCAGGCAGGTGGGCGTGGCCACGCCAGCCTCCCCGTTTTCTGCTGGATCCTGACACAGACACTAACTTGGTTCCCGATTCGGGCGCCTCGTGGGTGCCCCATGGGTGCTTGCTTCCACGGTGGGGGAGGGGACAAAGGGGTCTTGCGGCCCCTGCCAGCTGCCCTGGAAACCTATTTAGACGGTGGTCAGTCAGTTCCAGATTCTAAACTGGTATTGTTGTTTTTTTTTTTTTTCATGATATTGTTAAAACAGTGAGGAAACATTAAAAAACAGCCTCATGGCACGCCTCTGGTGTCTGTCTCTGCTTCCGGGGAAGGTGATTTCAGGATGCAGGGAGGAAGGGGTGAGGGTGGGTGAGGATTGGGGGTCCTGCAGCCGTTCGTGCTCCTGCGTCCCTTCGGGGGCCTGAGGTGGCTTCTCTCTCTCGGTCTCTTTTAGCCTCTGCCAGGGAAGGCCCTTGGGGGCTCTGGGACTGCGGTATCCCAGCTGCCACTTAGCAGTCGGGGCCCACAGGTACCTAGCCACTCAGCTGCTTTTGTGCCTCGTTCTCGTGTGTGGAATAGGAATCCCGCAGCTCCCGCAGGCTGGGTGGGGTGTAGACGAGCACTGCATGGCGCTGGCCAAGCTGATACCACACCGAGAGGCTGTGAGCTCGCGAGCCCCCTTGCCGACGTGCGGGGAGGTAGGGGCGAGGGTGAGGATTGGGGGCCCTGTGGCTGTTTGTGCTCTTGCCACCAGGACACACGTTGAGCCCACAAGGTCGGCTTTCGGCCGTGTGCTCTGGCTCAGCCTCGGGGCCTGGTGAGCTGGACTGCTGTCCCATTCAACAGAAGGAACGTGCTGAGTGGCCACGTGGCCAATATCTTCATGTTGCCAAGTAACAGAGTGAGAACATCGCTGATGCCACACCCTTTGGCCTCACCGCTGACAGGCGCCTCGAAGCTTCAACCCTTGGGGAGCTGAGGCCCCGGGGTGTGTCTGCCCAGGTTGGAGACCCAGTGACCCCTTTGCCCCGCTGGCCCAGCTCCTGCCTCACCCACCTGCCACGCCGAGAACTTCAGCCTACACAGGGCTGGCAGTGCCGGCTGGTGTCTCATACACCCTCCTCCCCACTGCGGCGGGGGGCGGGGGGGTCCCTGTGTGGCTGAGTTCCTGGGAACCCCATCTCCTTCCTGAGCATCTACAGGACAATTTGGGCTGTGCTCATCCTCTCCCTGGGAAGCAATTAGAAGCATAATTAAAAGATCCCTCTGTCCCTAGACTGGCTCATTAGAGCTAATGACAGAAAAAAGCAGGCAGGGTGGTGGCCCTTGGGGGGGGGGAGGGTGTCCGGGGGAGGGTGTCTGGGCTGCACATTAAAGCCAGGTTGGGGGACGGGGTCCCTGGGGGCTGCAGGCTAGCTCTAGGCAATTGGAGAGAGGAATGCACAGCTCACTGAGGCCCGGACCAGGGTAGGGAGAGCACTTGAGTGGGGGCTGTGCTTCTCAGACGATGTACACGCCCCCCATCCCCACGAGCACTCATGAGAGATTCTCAAGCGTCTCGGAGACACCAGACACCCCAAGGCCCCAGACCTGCTTTTCCACTTGATGCAGAAGCTCTGGCCGTTCAGGAAGACCCGGGGATGGGGGGGGCCTGCGGGGACACCCAGACCTTCACGAGCATGCGTGGGGCTCAACGGACCCACCAGATAAATGTGGAATAACCAGGCAGGACGAGCCTACTAGCTGCACCAGCTCTAACCTTCATTCTGCTGTGTGGCCTTGGGCCAGTTAGATTCCCACTCTACATGGCATCTCTTTCTCCATCTTTAAAATTTGGCACTAGCTCAGTTATTTTCAACTTTTTACCAGAAATTTATTTGCAGTGATGTCATATGTCAAACCCCTATCCATCAATAGGCTGAGCCAGCCCTTCCCTGGGTTGGGTCAGGGTTGGGGGGGGGTGGGTACGGGTTGACCTTTGGTCTCGGAAACATTCTGTAGGGCCCCTCTACTTCCCACAACTCAAAGCAGGAGCCAGGAACTACTTCCGGGTGAAGATGTAGTCATTGAAATTCAGGTTCCAGTTAATACTTGCAGGCATGGAAGGGGGGACCCAAAGCCTGCTGCCCCAGGCGGAGAGCGGCAGCCACGCTCTCAGTCCAGCCGTCACCGGGGTGCCTCTCTCCACCGCCCCAGCCGTGAGGGAGGACAGGGCACCGGCCAAAGACGCATGAGCAGTGCAGAGCCGAGACTGAAATGGACTGGGCTGGCTTCGCTCTGTAGCGTGGCAGGTGAGGGACAGGCCAAGCCAGGGGACTGCGTGGGGCGCGGCTGCTCACAGATCTGTGGAGTGTGGTAAGTTTCGGGGTGGCTGTCGGGGAAGGGGGACAAGGTGACCTTTTCAGATGTGTGTTAAACCCTCTCCCCTCACCTTGGCCTTCACACACAGCTTCCTTAAGTGGCCCAGCTTCCTCCGACACTGGGGCAGGGGCCCTTCCTGGCCTGGCCCCTCCCTCGCCATGCTCACACCCATACACAAAGGCTCCCTGGACCCCAGACCCTGACTGGAGGTGCAGGGCAGGCAAGTTAGGAAATGAAAACGGCAGAGTTTGTCCGTCTACTTCCCCCCTGCAGCCTCCTCTAGGCCCTGCGGCCTCCTGCCAACAGCCAGATGGGAGAATGGAAAGAACGTTTGTGGGGAGGGAAGGCATTCGCAGGCAGATGGATGCTGGTGGCGTTGTCTCTAAAACCTGTTGCTCTAACCCACCCACCGAGCTTCAAGACTTGGAGACTCTCGGGAGGGGACGAGAGGAGCCAAGGAGAGCTGCCTTCCAACTCCAACTCCAGAATGACACTTGGCATGTTAGAAAGTACCTGTCGAGGCCACCGGGCGCTGCTACGTCTTGTTGTGTTTTTATGCTCTGCTTTGTTCCAAAAAAGGATCAGAGGCAGCTTACAAAAATACCTAAATTACCACAGGATAAAAATAGCGCAGAGGGAAAACAAGGCTGGAACGAACAGTGCAATGAACCAAGAAGGTGGAACACGGAATTGTTGTCAGGGCAGGGCGCCATGATTCTCAAGGGCGGGCTGCAAATCAGACTCTGAGCTTCCCATCAGCCAAAGCAAAGAGGGAAACTCACCTGTTGTGAGACTCGCAACACCCACCCACAAGGTTGAAATGATCAGCTCAGCTTTTTCTGACGCTGGGTTCTGAGAGAGATTCTTGTAAGATCTTTGAAGCGGGCAGGGCTGGGGTCCCAGGCAACATCCTCAGTAACTGTCTCAAAGCAGACACAGTCATGCAAACCCCATCAGGCTGTTTTTCTGCTCGGTATGCATCGAAGGCTAAATGCCAAGACACAGATCAATAAAACCAACTCTCTGGAGGACCAGGCCCGAGCAATCCAAGTTATTCATCCAAGGCACACAGCTTAGATTCCTCCAGACCAGGCTCTCTCCACCTCAGCACTATTGACACGTGAGGCTCGATCATTCTTTGTTCCCGGAAACTGTCCTCTATGCCGTAGGATGTTAAGCACCGGTGAGCCTCTACCCACTAGATGCCCACAGCTTCCCCCCGAGCAGTTATGTCAATCCAAAATGTCCCCAGCCATTGATTGCCTAATGTCCTGTCGGTAGCTGAACAGGACTGGTGAGATTTTTTTTTTTAATCTTCCTCATAAGGGACAATATAAGACAAAAATGTTTTCAGGTCGTGTGTTTTTGCTCAAAGCAAAAAGAAAGGAAGGAAGGAAGGAAGGAAGGAAGGAAGGAAGGAAGGAAGGAAGGAAGGAAGGAAGGAAGGAAGGAAGGAAGGAAGGAAGGAAAGAAAGAAAGAAAGAAAGAAAGAAAGAAAGAAAGAAAGAAAGAAAGAAAGAAAGAAAGAAAGAAAGAAAGAAAGAAAGAAAGAAAGAAAGAAGGGTTTATGGAGTCTCATAGAGGAAAATATATATCCTCATATCTTAAATAGAAGACTGGCACTGAATGTTTGTGCCCCCCTACTCTCCCCAAATCCATATATTGAAGCCCCAACCTTCAGTGTGATGCTCTCAGGAGGTGTGGCCCAGGGGCAGGTGATTAGGGTTAGATGAGGTCAGGAGGGTGGGCCCCATGATGGCAATTAGGGTCCCGATGTCCAGAGGAAGGGTCCAGAGCTCTCTCTGTCCACCGTGTGAGGACACAGCAAAACAGGAAGCAGGCCCTCACGAGACACTGCATCTGCCAGCCCCTTGACCTTGGACTCCCAGTCTCCAGGACCGTGAGAAAGAAATGTCTGCTGTGTACGCCCCTGACAGCCACCCAGCTGACTGAAAGGACGGGCCACTCCGTCGGTGTCTGGTGGCCCAGAGATGGAGTTCACAGCCAAGCCAAGAAGTGAGGCCGAGGGCAGCTCTGTGGGTCTCATGAACACCCCGCTAGAGGGAAAGTCAGGACTGGGGTCACACCCCGCCATGGACCCCCCCACACTCTGCCCCAGCCCCCACCCGGGGTCAGGGTGGCTTATGCGGGCTAGGGGAGGAGGGGCTCCCCCCTGCTGGCCTGCCCCGGCTGCCCACGGCCACTGGACTTTGAACGACCGACTCCCTGTCGATAGTGGGGTCCTCGGGGGCTTTTCCATCTGTGCTCTGTTCACCTCGTCACCCCGCAATCATTTATCAATGACGGACCGGAGGGCAGTCTGTGGTGACACAAATGGAGTTTCTCCTCCAGACCCAATTGACCGAAAGGCAGATCAAACCTGTGACCTTGGCCTCTAATCCATCACAGTGAGCACCCCGGGCTGTGGCTGGGAGAACCGATCCATCGCAGTGTCCACGGCTGGCGGGCAGTTCTGGATTCTGGAGAAACCTTCCTCCCCTTCCCCCAGGTGAGGGCAGGGGCTCGTCGCCGCAGGAGGTACACGGACGGTCCACCAGGACGTGGGGATCGATATTCGACGCTGCTAACGGTCACGGTTCCTCCCGACCGTCTGTATCTGTGTTCGGAGCGCCCCAGGGCTGTGGGAAAGGGCATCTTTCCCGGATTCTGACCCCTGCCTGCTGGAGACCCTTCTCGGGGCCCTTTCCCGAGGAGTGGCCCCAGTCCTTTACAACCAGAGGGCTCTTTCTAAAACGCAAATGGAGCCCAACACCCCAAGGCTGGCTCCTTCTGCGACTCCCAAGGCCTCAGGTTCGAAGCCCTTCCCCAGGCTGGGCTCCCTGCCTCTCTCTCAGCATCCGAATTGCCAGACGCAGCCTTACAGAACCAGAAATGGTTTCCCAAAGGGACTGCACTGCTACCGCTGGGAACACGGTCCCACACCGCCTTGACAGTGCCCTACCTGTCAACAGCGTGGTTTCTGATCCATCCTCCCAGAAACCTCTCCTGGATACTCAGGTGGGAGCTAAGTGGGCTCGTAGGTGGTAAGCAATGCTGTCCGGTTCCTGTCCATTGGTTACTTTCCCCTCTGCCTCAGTTTCCTTATTCTTGCTGTACTAAATTATGACAAAGTTAGTCGCTTAAAACAACACAGGTGTATCATCTCACAGTTCTGGAGGTCAGCTGACGTCCAGGTGGCTGCAGGGCTGTGCCTCATCCAGCTTTTAGAAAACACTTGCACTCTTTGGCTCATGGTTCCACTGTTCTTCAAAGCCAACGGTGTAGCATATTCAAATCTCCAACTCCTCAAATCTCTCTCTCTCCCTCTCCCCTTCCTCCCTCTGACCCCCTTGCCTCCCCTCTTACAAGGACCCTGTGGTTACTTTGGGTGCACCTGGATCATCCAGGAGCACCTCCTGATCTCAAGATCCTTAACTAAATCACATCTGTATGTCCCTTTTGCCATGTAAGCTAACATAGTCACTGGTTTTGGACATCAGGCCGTGGGCCTTTGGGCATAATTCTGCCTACCACGCCCTCTTAGGCAGCAGCTGTGTCTTGTTCATTCTACAGCCTCTAAAGTGAGCAGAGGCTCAGAAATATTTTTGAGTGAGGGAATGAATGAATGAATGAATGAATGAATAGCTGCCCAGAGGCCAGGTGGGGCCAGAAGCCTGACCAGGGAAGCTCGAAGGACTGTGGAGAAGCAGGAAGAAGAAAGTAGAGTGACACCTGAATGGCTGTCATCCTGTACTTCTGCCAACTCATTTTTGCCAGGATCCGGGCCTGTGGTGTCCCCTGAGGGTCTGGTGACAGGGCTCCCTTGTCACAGGCACAGGGCAGTGGGTGGAGCAGGGGCCCATGGAGGCTCCCCGCCGAGTCCCAGGAGGCTTCGGGCAGCCTCTGGGCACAGAAGCAGAGGAGAGGGGCGGGTGACCTGAAGACCAAGGCACTCGGTGACAACAGTAGAGGGGAGGAGTTATTGAGACACTCCCTTGGCCAGGGCTGGCTCTCTGAGCCCCAAACTTCCTGTCTCCTCAACTCTGGGCCCCAAAGCACAACTGATGTGCCCACTCAGAAGCCTAGTACTGCTCTTGAGACACCCGCCGTGAATATCCCCCACATACATACTTGCCTGTACCCTCTCCCCCGCTCTGTTGCACCTCGCCTTGGCAGGCTGGAGGGGGCTGGGCTTCAGGTGGTGGAGGCTGAGCCTGGGTGACCCTCCACTGACTATGTCCTAATAATAGCAGAGGTTGGGATTCTAGGTCCTCGTTCCAACATCTCCTGGCTGTGCGGGCTTGGCGGTCTCTCCACCCCTCTGGACCTTGGTTTCTTTACCTGTGGGTAGAAGCAACGTGAGCAGCGGACGAGGCCCTGGGGAGGCTCACTGGTCACTCTGCCCGAGCCCCCGGGGGGAGATGCCTCTCCCAGCATGCAGTTCCTAGAGCCACCAGGGGCCCAGGACCGAGTCCCCGGGGAGAAGACAGGGCAGCACCTCCTGGCTGCCGGCCCTCCCTGCCCTGTGCTTCAAGTGGCTACTGTGAGGCCAACAGCTGTCCCCACCAAGTGGCATCTCTGGGGCACGAAGAGCCGTGGAGAGGGCAGGGCACACTGACTCATTGTCCCTGGGGCTGCGTGGCAGCTGCTGCGGGTCACAGGGGCTCCCCCGACCCCACCCCCCACCGTGGCTATTCAGCTGCCAGGCCCATCCCCAGTGGCCCTAATGCAGCCCCTCTAATGACATGTGAAGAGCACGGAGCCCCCTGCCCCACAGCACCTTCTGTCACAGCCCTTAGGGATGATCAGCTTGGAGCAGGGTGACCCTGCGGACCTGTGCAGGACACCTGGGGGCCTTGAGCCCCAGGCCGCACCCATCCCTGCTGCCTCGTGGCCCATGGCTCCCAGAAAGGACTGTTTCCCGGTGTCACGCGTGCACCTGTACTTCTCACTTACTGTCGGCCCCTGTGAGTCCCATTTTACTTCTTCAGAATCCGGGGCTCAGAGAGGCGGTTAAACGACCAGCCTAGGGTTACAGGCTGGGGGCCGGCAGAGCCAGCCTTGGAATCCCGGCCTGTCTGATGCCACAGTCTGCACCCTTACCACTAAGGGAGGGTGCCGAGCGGCAGGTAAGGCAGAGAGGCAGGACCCCGGAAAGGAGAGCGTGGCTGCATTCTGCCCAGAAGAGCACTGGCTGTGACTGATCCGAGGCCAGGGGGCCGGGCACGGTGACCTCTGCCAGGTTCCGGCTGCCAGAGGATTCTAGGGCTCCCAGCGATGCATTTGCACAGGGGAAGGAGCCGGGGGTGGGGGTGGGGTGCTGGTCGGAGTTCGATGGGAGCCCGTAATGATGGCGATCGGAAATCACTGTTTATGCATTGATTTGTGCGTCCGCTTGGCAGCCCTGAATTAATCAACTAATGAAAACGCGAGAGCTGGGGAGACGCTCCAGGGCACACAGGAGCAAATCGTGGGGGTCCAGAGGGGACATCACAGAGCTGGGGCACCCAGCTGCCAGCTCTGGCCTCTTCTCCAGGGCCTCGTCAGAATCATAGGGGTTCCAGCCCACCGGGGAGCCGGGAGGTGGCAGTGTGACAGAGTTGTGGGGGGCGGTTCCCCCAGCCTGAGTGAGATGGATGGAGGGAGGGCTTTGGAGGTGGGACACACAGATCGGACTCCCAGGTGACAGTACTTAGCTATGGCACCTTGGCAGTCCCCCAGCTTCTCGGTGTTTGGACGTGCTCGTCTGTGAAAGGGGTGAGGAACTTTCGAAACTCGGTGTCTAAGTGGAAAGATGTATTGGTTTCCTGGGGATGCCAGGGATGTATTCTCCCAGAAGTCCTGGCTCCTCCCCTGTCTTCACACTCCCCTGTCTTCACACTCCCCTGTCTTCACACTCGCCTGTCTTCACACTGCCCTGTCTTCACACGGTCTTCTCTGGGCCTCTTCTGTACAAACCTGTCTCAAATCTCCCTCTCTTTTTTTTTTTTCTCATAAGGAAACCAATCATTCTGTTTAGGACTCACGCTGAGTTCCAGCATGATCTCACCTCGAGGTCCTTCATTACATCTGCAAACACTCAGTTTCCAAATAAGGTCACGTTCACAGATATCGAGAGGTCAGGACTTGGGACAACCTTGGGGGCAGGAATAATTCAACCGTAGAAGGTATTTTGGAGAAGCAGAAACCATGGGTGCCAGGGGCTATCATTCTGATGCCAAAGTAATGATGGAACATAAGAGAAAGGCCTCCATCTCTGCAATGTCTCCCCCACACAGGGGAGGGACAGGAGGCCAGGTGGGGGGCGGGACCTTGACAGAAGAGGAGGGGACTCTGGGGTGGAGGGACAGGAGTCTCCACTGGGGTATCCTTCATGCTCAGCCCCCTGTGATGGATTCCTTTGGGCCACTAGTGGGCCGAGAGTCACCTCTGGCTGTATCTCAGGGCTCTGTTATTAGTTGTCACCCCCCCTCCCCGCAAGCAGCCTCCTGTTCCTGCCTTCACCCCCAGACTCCTCCCCAGGGGGTTGCACGTTGCTCTCCTAGCCCTGCCTTCTGCGGCTCTCCGCTGGATTCGTGATGAGAAAAGCCAAGTCCTAACAGACACTCCGGGTTCAGGCCTTCCTTCAGTCTTGTTGCCTGCCCGTCCCCTTCTCTGAACCCGTGGCCGTCCCCTCAACTTGCCATGTTGCCTCATGGCCACCGCACCTTTGTAGGGTTGCCTCGTCTTCTGGAACCTTCTCCCCCATCATTACTGGACTCTCCTCGCAGAGCCCTCCCTGCAACGCCGGCCTGGCCCTGCTTAGCTCGCTTCCCCTTCACCATTATCGTCCTTGTCACCATATCACCCCGCTGTGTAATCGTGCTGTGTTGAATGTGTCCCCACCTGGCTGGGCCACCCTGGAGGGCAGTGACAGTCTTTTGTTCTGGGGGTAGAGATGCTTCTCAGATGGAAATCACCAAACGATGTGGATTCGAATTCCGTCATCGCCACCTTCCCAAACAAGTGGGCACCCTTGGCTTTGCCCGACCTTGACTTTCTCATCTTCCCAACCTCCCTGCCAGGTTGGCGTGAGCCTTGAAGGAGCCTGTGTTGACAGATGAGTGTGTCCTCGGACTGCGGATCCATGTACACGCATAGGGCCAAGAGAAGCAGGGGCGTCGACCCCAGGGACTCCCCCACCCCCGCCCGGCCCCCCACAGCCTAGAGCTCAGCCTTCCTGGGAATGTGGTTGGAGGGAGGCTCAGGCTTCTGGAAACTCCTGGATTTCCTCCCTTCCCTGCCTGGACTCCAGGTGGCTCGTGCTCATTGGCCCTTTGGGGCCGGCAGGGTGCGGCCCACCACTCAGGCAGGTCCCGGAGGAGGGCGGTGGGTTCTGTGGCCAACACCAGCTCCAGTGAGAGGGAAAGCCGCGCGCAGGGGGCCGGGCCAGGGGGGGAGGGGAGGCCTGCCCTACTTAGAGCCCTACAAAGCTCCTTTGAAAGATGTCCCCAGCCCTGCGGGCAGGGGTGGCGTAATAATAATAATAAAACAACATTTGCATAGGGATTTCGTTGACAAAGCACTTTCTCAGGGGCGGGAGGCGCTGGGGTGGCCCTGTGGAATCCTGGCGGGGAGGCCTCGGCAGCCTGGGCCTGGGGTTGCTTCTGTCCCCAGCCCAGCTTGCCACTGCGGGCGGGGTAAACAAAGCCCCATTCATCCAGCGACTTCCGACTCCTCTGGGTCTCACCCCCCGCCCCCTTTCTTCCCTCTCTCCCATGGAGCGCTCTCGCTCAGGGCTTGTCATTCAGGCCAGAAAAGGGGTGTCAAACGTCTCGGAGGGAGGGGAAGGGGGGGGAGTCAGGGTGTGTGGGGAGGAAGGCTCCCTCCCTCTGCACCCCCGCCCCGCCCCCACACCCTCTGGCTCGCAGGCGCCTGCGAATCAGAACAGCCTGGCTGTGGCTGGTTTGTGCAACTCTTGCTAACCTGGGCTGTGTTTTCATGTTGAAAGTATGAACACGGGTTTGGTAACGTCTGTCACAGGCTGTGTGTGGGTTTGGGGACAAGCAGAGATACGCAGCATGTGGGGCTCTGCTGCTCCCCGCCACCCCCCAGAAACAGGCACCAGGGGTGGTGGGACTGACTGACACAGCGTGGCCTGTGGGGCCCTGGGGCTTTGGCACCTGCACGAGGTGGGAGCGAGTGACAAACAGCTGGGCCCCACTCGGTACAGCTGGGCCTGGAGCGCAGCCTGGCAGGCAGTCACCTGGCCGCTGGCATCGGACCCCGGCCCCTTTAAGGGCCTCTATGAGCTCTATAGGGTCCACGTGCAGAGGCGGGAGCTGCTCCCAGCAGCCCTGGCAGGGGATGGAGGAGGTCATCGCAGGGCTGGAGAGGTTCACCTTTGCCTTCGAGAGGGATGTGGAGATGCAGAAGGGCATCGGGCTCTTGCCTTTCCAGGGCATGGACAGTGAGTGAGGGTGGGCGCCAGCCGTCCCTCTGGGGGCCTCTGCAGCATCCCTCCCTCGCCCAGCCTGCTCTGCAGGCCTCTCTAATGGGGTGCCCTCCCCGCCCTCCGCCCTGCTGCTCACCAGGGAGACTGAGCTGGGGGCTTGGGCCCACCGTCTGGATTCCCAGCTTAGTCTCTCTCTCTCTCCCCAGGGGCTCAGCCCTCCCCTCCTACACCCTCTCTAGGACTCTAGGAAAATGGGGTGGTGGCTCCCAGCCCATCTTCCAGACAGGGGAAGCAGAAAGTGAATCGAAGAAAAGCATGCTGGGCCGGGCCCCTCCACGGCCTCTGTTTCAGAGTTGAGGAGGGCCTTTGGCATTGCGGTGTGGAGGCTGGTTCCAGAGGCCAGCATCCAGAGGCCAGGACTTTAGGGGCTCCCTGGTCCCAGCCTGGGGGAGGGTCGGGGGGAACATGCTGATGGGGTGAAGGCAGCCTCTGGGCCAGCTGCCTCCTCTCTTCCCCCTCCCCCTCCAGAGTCGGGCTCAGCTGTGTGCAACTTCTTTGCTAAGGGGCTCTGTGAGAAAGGTGAGTCGGCAGGTGGGCCTGGGCGGGGGGGTGGGGTGGGCAGCAGGGGGCCGTCTGGGTTCCCGCTTGGCCTGGAACGGGGTGCCCAATTGGCACCCAGGGAGGGGAAGTTGGGATGGGGCAGAATTTTAGTCTTACAAGCAGGCAAAGGGCGAATGGGTGGGTCCCTCGAGAGGCCTGGCCCTGACTCAGCAGCACGGGGCAGGGTGGCCCCAGCTGCCTGGAAAGGGGCTGTTCCTTCTTCCCGCCTTGCGGGGGGTGGGAGTGTCTGTGGGCTTCAGCCTCTGTGCTCCCAGGAGGCCCCGGCCCCTTTATTTCCTCCTAGTTTCCTCCCAGCCGGGAGGGTGGCATGCTCCCCACCCCCTTGTCCTTCGTCTCAGCTCAGCTGTCCCATCCGTTCCTCATGCCCTACGGTAGCTCAGGCCCCAGTCTCTGAAATGCTGCCACCAGGCACCCCTGCTTCTCCCCCACCCCAATGGGGACCAAGCACTGCTCGTCCAAGCTCCTCTCCCCGTTGTGGGGTGGCCTGATGTGGCATTCTCAGCTTTCCTTCTGGCTCAGGCATCAGTCCCAGGCTCTTCCTACGGAAACACACAGTTGCCCCAAAAGTCTTGCCACCACTTCCGTGTGTGTGTACGCACGGCGGGGAGTGGGGGGTTCCCCATCTCCGTCCCCATCCCCCTATAGACCCAGGCTACAAATGCTTGCTAGTGCAATAATTGTATAGGACCTGCTTTTGGGATCCAAGTGAGTCTATTCTTGGGGTGCGTGGGGGCCGGGAGGGGCCCAGTCAGGGAGAGAGAGCTGGAGGCATTTTTTTTATTTATTTATTTTTTTTTGCCACATGCCTCGTCTGTCTTGGGGCCAGCCCCGGACGATGGGCGAGAAGGGCGATGAGCTCAGGGTCACTGGAGGCTCTGCAAAGCCTGGACCAAGCGACGACACTGCCTCTGGTCCTGCGTCCTCGGTTTGGCCCTCCAGTCTCTAGAGCAGAGGTTCACAGTGACACCCTCTTGTAAAGAAATCAAACGTCCTTGTGGAAGGCCAGCTCCAAGCGAGGCAGTGGCCAGGGGTGGAGGGTGAGGCGATTCAAAGAGAAGCTTCCCAGTCCCACGCAAACTCTCTCAGACGCACGAGGCTTCCCGGGGTCTGAGGAGGACGAGGACGGCCAGGCACGGGGGACAGTCTTGGGCAGAGGTGCGGTCGTGGGATCAGCCATCTGTCGCGACAACAGCTGTCCTCCAAGTGGCCTCTGGCCCCCGTGCTAAGTCTCCAGCAGCGTCCAGGACGGAGGGAGGGTGGCCAGGGGGTCTGGGAGCCCAGGGGGAGTCCCGTCCGTCTAGGCAGCGGGGGGCGTTCCCAGGTGGGGGCTCTGGTGTCCCCAGGGAAGCTCTGCCCGCTCCGGCACGACCGCGGCGGGAAGGTGGTGGTGTGCAAGCACTGGCTGCGGGGACTGTGTAAGAAGGGTGACCAGTGCAAGTTCCTGCACCAGTACGACGCCGCCAGGATGCCCGAGTGCTATTTCTACTCCAAGTTCGGTAACGGCGCTCCCTGGCTCGGGCCTTTCCATGCGGCGGGTGGTAGGGAGGGAGGCTGTGGAATGGGAAGCTGGGGGAGGGACCCTTCCCCTCCCACCCCATCTCCCCAAAAGGAGGCCTCGCGTGTCCCCCCGGTGGCAGACCAGGCCCGTCCCAGCTCCGATGCCTGCCTCTCCAACGGGACGCTGGACCCCACCGAGCTCGGGCACTCACTGCTTATTACCCCCACAAGGGAATGGGAGGGCAGGGGAGGGTGTGGTTGGAATCAAAGGCTGCATTGCTTCTCCCCCCACCTCCACACCAGCCCTGGCGAATCACACCCAGACCAGACTGTCTGGACCGAAGCCCCAAGTGGGCCATCTCTCAGTCCCCCGGGGGGTGGGGGTCGGGGCCGCGGGGGGGCCAGGCCGGCGTTTCCCGAACGGGAAACTAATTCCGCGGTGCTCACAAAGCACCTGCGCCTTGAACCGCGTCATCCGCTAACCTCTGAACTGTCTCACGCCGTTTCGTTTTAAAAGCGAACTTTACTGTTGCTCCACACGTGGAAAATGAGCATCACGCACGTATGGGCGCCACCAGGTAACTGCGAACACACACGGACCGAGGGGTTCCGAAGTATGAGCCGCTGAACCGGTCCCCTGGGGCCAGGTCTGGGCCGGCGCCTCAGCACCCTCTGGCCTCAGACCCTTCTTTGTCATTCAAGGGGCTGCAGAGGGGGAGCCAGGGCTGCGGCCACATTTAAAAACGGAATCTGTGAACGTGTCCCCGCTTTCTCATCCTTCGCAATAAAACCCTACAGTCCGGTGCCTTGCGGAGCTGGCAGGGGACTTCAGCGTGATCTAGTCCAGCGGTGTTCAAGCTGTGTTCTGGAAAGGGGGACCTGGAAGGGGCATGAGCTGGGACAGTGGCCAGGGACACCTCTGACAGAGGTGGCTTGGCTTTGAGACGGAGCCAGCGCTGAGGCAGTTATTAATGTGTGTGAGTGTGTGTGTGTGTGTGTGTGAGTGTGTGTGCGCGCGCGTTGGGGAGGGTCCTTAGTATGTGGAAATAGGGCAAAGCACCCCCCCCCACTCTGCTCCCAGGTCAGCAAGGGCACCTCCCAGGCCACAATCTGTGCCTGCTTCTTGGAGCTGGGAGCTGTGACAGTTCACAAGGGCTGCCGGCAGGTGTTCCTTCAAGGGAAAGACAAAGTTTATCTGGGGCCTGGCTCCCCTGAGTCACGGCCCAAACATCGTTCACTTTACATGTCACTGATTTTCTCCGTCAGTAAACCTGGCTTGGTCTTCTTTTTGGGGTCGGGTACAGTGCTGGACACAGACACAGGAAAGGGGCCGGGTTCCCCTCAAATATCTCCCCTTGTGACAGGAAGACGTGTGAATTGATGATGATACAGCATAACCTATGTGTTTGCTCTTAAATGAACAAATATCTCTAATGTTATACCAAAGTGTTTTTAAAAATAGTGTTGGGGGTTGTAGGAGTGGGAAGGGGCGGTTGGAAGGGGCCAGGAGGTGCATGGTCCTGGGCATCAGAGAGGTATGTGAGGGTGACTCTGGAGGGTGAGGTGCGGGTGCCCCCTGCCGGCCGTGAGAGGAACACAGTCGGCGTCCAGGTTAGAAAGGCAACACCAATGCTTAGATCCCCTCCCCTCCCCTCCCCTCCGCAAGGCAACCCTTGACCTCACAGATTGCAAGGACCTTGTCAGCACCTGGTCTTCCTAGGTGGTCTCCCATCCAAGCACTAACCAGGCCCCGACCCTGCTTAGCTTCCTAGATCAGACGGGATCAGGCTTGTTCAGGGTGGCATGGCCGTAGACCATAGATGACTTTCCGACGTCTCCGACTATCGAATGTTCGCCAGCCCTAGCGGCTGTGTCTCTTTGATTCCTGAGCAGGCTCCAGCCCAGACTCAGCTGCACGCTGGCAACGAGCTGGAGTGAGCCCTCCCCAGCGTGAGGGAGGCCGGTGAGGTGGGCGGGACACCGGCCCTCCCCGAGCACTGGTGTCCCTGTTTGTGAAATGCGGGGGCTGGCAGAACGGTGGTGAGAACTCTCAGGAGTCAGAGGTGCTCTCCTTCCGGCGAGCGCGTGCTTCCTTGAAGCAGTTTGAAAAGCAATGGTGTAGACACGATGGAGTTCCTCCTTTCGGCTCTGAGTCTCCAGTGGTCTGTGCAAACAGGGCCGGCTCCTTCCAGGAGACGCCAGTCTTGGTCTGACCCACAGACGGGACATGGCCTGGGCTGAGCAAACCTACAGGTGTCCTCCGTGCCGTGTCTGTCTCCACCCTGGGCCAGCTCTGAAGCAGGGCTTTCTGCTCTTCTTGGCAGTTCTGCCAAAAAGAGCCACAGCCCTAGACGCTGGGGGCAGTGCCGGGGGGTATTGCAGAGAGGAAGAGAGGGCTTGTCACAGCACCGAGGAACCTCTCCATTCAGTGTGTCATGTTTGGGACATTTAGCTGCTGGCTCTGGGTCCGCCCTTTCCCATCTCTTGTCATTCCTTCCTTCCGGAAAGCATCTAAATGCCTTCAGTTCTGGTCCCCCCTGGATACTGGCCCTGCCCCCACACCTCTCCCAGATGTGTTTTCATACCCAAGCCCCACTTAGCGAACATTATTGGGGTCCACCCCTCTTAGATTGCAGGAAGAATTAGAAATAACTCACTGTCTTCAAAGCCGCTGGCGATCAGAAGGCAGGCAAGCAGCTTATTATATTCGAGGGGCAAGGTCAGTCCAGTCTGGGCGTGGGGGCATGACCGTGAACTTGAGCCCCTATTCAGAGGCCCTGGGATTTTCAGGCGACTGCAGCAACAAGGACTGTTCCTTTCTCCACGTGAAGCCAGCTTTCAAGACCCAGGCCTGCCCTTGGTACGAGCAAGGCTTCTGCAAGGATGGTGAGGCCCTGACGGAAAGGGAGCCCTCGGGGATGTGGGGGACCAGCATGGGGGGGGCTCCCCCGTAGGGGAGGCTGCATGTCGCTGAGGCCCCGTGGGGGCAGGTCTGCCCCCCGGGTTGAAATCCCAACAGAAGGTCTTTCCGTAGTCTTCTCTGAGCTTCCTCCAGGGGATACACGCCCTGTGACACTGTGGCATGCAGCCTGGTGTGACTTGTGGTGGCCTTCCCGGAGCACGCTTACTTGGGTTCAAATCCCAGGGGCTTCGGGATGCGTTGGCCGCGTGACCTTGAACAAATGACTGAACTGCTCATTTCTTCACTCATGAGGAGGGATAATGCCTCTTCTTAGGGTTGTTGGGCCCCGTGGGGAGCCCCTGGCCCAGGGTCTGGCCCACAAGGGACACTCAGCTCACATGCGTTTTCTTCTCTATTTTATCTGGAGGTGTCCCGAGTGTCACCTACCCCATTACAGTCCGTCAAACTCGGGGGGGCAGGGCCCCCCCACCAGAGTCCCTATGGTTTTACCATCCACGTCCTCTCTTTCTTTGTGTCTTCAGCCACGCTGTTCTTACGGAGTTCTTGGCAGTGTTGGTTTTGGGGGGATTACAAGGGAGGGAGGCTGAAGGATTCATAAGAGGCAGGGTTAGCCTTTCCTCACCTGTACCCTCTATGGCTAACTAAAAGGAGGCAAATTATGGTCACCGTCTATGTGAGTCCTCCAAGACACAGTGTGGCAGGGACACTCCACTCCTACACGTCCCGAGGTTCCCATTCCACCCCGGTCACATGGCTAGGAAGTAGGCGCTTCGGGGCGGTACGGAGAGGACAGGAAGATTTACACAGCCCCATTGGGTGGAGAGCCTGCGACTGCCATACCCTTCCCAGTGGGCCTTGTCACGCCTGTCCCCCGCTTTGCTAAAGCAGGTCCTTCCGCCCGGTTTCCCTTTGCCCGGCAGGTCCTCTGTGTAAATACCGTCACGTCCCCAGGATCATGTGTATTAACTACTTAGCTGGCTTCTGCCCCAAAGGCCCCAAGTGCCACTCTGCGCAGTAAGTACGACCGCCACCGAGTGCCGGGCCCACTCTCCGGCTTCTGGGTCTAGATCCTTCCACAGCTTCACTGGCCTGAGGTGGGGCAGGCGAAGGGTCTGGTGAGCACGTACACGTGTGCGCTCGTACTGGGGATGCGTGTCCGGCTCTTCACAAACTCCTCTGGGAATGAGCAGAAACGGGGGACACGCAGTCCGCTGCAATGCCCCCTCGCTCCCTGGCCGGGCTTGGGGCTCCGGCCTGTGGGGTCTCGCTCGGACAGGAAGGAAGCCTGCCATAGGCTGGTGCAGAGCACGGCCAAGGGCTGCAGACAGGAGGGTCGGGGAGCCAGGCTATCACTGTCTCTCTCTACTTCCGCAGTCCCAAGATGAATGTTCTGTTCAACCCAAGTTACATAAAGGTGCGTACAGGCGGGAAGGGGCCGACGTGTCTCACACCCCTTACTGCACGTGTTTCCTGGGGGAACTCTGAGTCCCTAGCCCTGCACCATCCCCAGCTGTCCTCACTCTCACGCGATCGGCTCTGAGTCCCGATGGTGGGAAAGGCACGCGCTATTGTGTGTGCGTGGCACATACATGTGGTTGTTACACATACACACACACACACACACGCATGCACGCACACACCCCAACCTCGATAACCTCTGCTTCAGGTAGGACATCCCCTTAGCTGGATAATGTGTGTAGTTTTGTCAAGGAACGTGGGGCCTGGCTCAGGACTTGTGGTCCAAAGCTGTTATTTGGAATCGGGGCCGTCTTGGTTGTACCCTGTCCCTTTGGTAGTAAGACTCTTTCTACTGAAACGAAGCCCCGGTGACAACCTCCATCAGGGTCAGCAAAGTACGGCCTGCGGCCGAATCCGGCCCCTTGCCTGTTTTTGTACAGCTTGGGACTTAAGAATGGCTGCTACTGAGCTCTGGTTAATCAGCGGTCCCGAGTCCTGGTCAACTAAACTAGCTAGAGGGCGGGGCACCAGGCGGGGATGGCGGTGACACAGGAGGAGCGCGCCCCCTGCCGGCGCCGAGTGGGATCTATCTCCCAGGGAAGGTGGGAAGCAGTCCCATCTTCAGGGGGGAAATTCACAAGCTCGTTTCCAACGTCCATCAACAGGTATGCTTTCCGGCAATTAACACTGTAAACAAAGGCATTTTCGAAGCCTGGTTTCTGCCCGAACGCCAGGCCAGAGCCCGCGCGCTCCGTGCAGGTCCGCGGGCCTGCCCAGAGGAAATGTCTGTAGTAGTTTCCTTACGCCTTTTACTTCCCCTGCAGCTCCTCCACTGGCCGCTGGGCTCGGCGCCACCTGCTGCTTCTGCCTGGGGTCCTCGCAAGCCCCCTCCCCCGGTGGAGCGCCTGCTTCTCCCGCCTACGATGAGGCCCCGGGAGCAGCTGGTCTCCCACCGCCAGGGGCTCAGGGTGCAGGAGCAGGGCCCCAGCCACAGGGTAAGAGCAGAGGGGACCCGGCTGTTGTTGTGTTGAGGGCTGGAGCGTGGGGGGGACGCTGCAGAACGCGTGACTCCTCTCGTGCCGCCGATAGGAACACCGCACGGTTTTAAGAGCGTGAAGAGAGGGAGGGGACACTGGTAAACCGATGGACACGGCTGGACAGTCGCAACCACCTAATCTCTTTAAAAGGCGAGGAAGTTCAATGCCTTTCATTTCTTATTTTGCTGCCCACTGATTCCCTGGAGTTGTTTATATATTAGGTCCTGAAGATTTGGGAGGCAGGGGTTGGTAAGGAAGGAAATGTGGCAACTTGGATTTCTTTTTTGCTTTCTGGTTTATTAGGGAGAGCGTGTTTTTATCACACCTTCATCAGGTAGCTTCCTAACTGTCCTGAGCTTGGACTTCTCTGTCCTGCCAAGGCGCACAATCTGGATGCCGTTAAGGGCGCAGACGCTTGCCTTCCTCGTGCATTTGTTGGCCTTTGGACACCCAGAGCCCTGTTCTTGGGGGGGGGTCGTGCTGCCCAGCTTGAATCTCGCGATCTTTCAGGCCTGAAATGGGGCCACGCTCATAAGCAGAATCCACCGGATTCCTCAGAAAAGCCAGCGAACTTCCTCAGCTGGTTCCCTAGACAATTTTAAGATTCTTTCCTTGGGATCTGAATTCGCAGTCACGCCATTCACTTCCTCTCTTTCAGTGTCGAAAAACGGGCCATTGTGGCAGTAAGTGCAGTAAGGCCGAGCTGGTAAGAGTTATCGAAACCTAACCCCAGGTCTGTCTGGGGACAGGAAGACGTGCCAGTGAGGGCTTCTCAGCTCCCAGCGTCCCGTGAGCTCGCTGTTGGCCTCCACGGGACACATGATGCAAAGCAGCTGGCTGTGTTTGGGTCTATTTCCTCTCATCCTGTAATGAGCTACGAAGAATACAAGATTGGGGGCACACTGACTATGGCAGGATGGGTTACCCATAGAACGGGGGGAGGGAGCAAAACGTGTGTACGGCCCAAAGCTGGAGGACACGGGGTATAGTGACTGCACTCTGCTTGGTTCCTGGGCTCCCGCAGGGGTCTGGGATGCATGTGGCAGGCACGTCTTGTGCATATGGCCTCGACTGCTGCTACGAACCGGCAATTAAATCGAATGGTGTTGCTTAGCATGACAGCTGCTTCTCTGCGTGGCTTACTTAAATGTTAAAGCTCTATTCTCTGCAGGCCTGATGTGGGGAGTTACGGGGAGGTAGATGGCGCAAACAAGGCTTGCCTTGGGGAGGCAGGGATGCGACGTGGCCCATTTACTGCTCTACTGTCTACGCCACGGTAGAAGTCAACACCAGTGTAGTTTAACGCCCTGGGAGAGGAGCTGGGGGCGCGACGCTGTGCCTTTTGGAGAAGTGGAGGAAAGAGCAGCAATGTAAGGCGTAGGGAAGGACGAGCCACCTGACCTTTGGCAGATGGAGACAGCTGCCTGGCCTGCCTGGAGCTGGAGGGCAAGCAGTAAGGCAGCCTAAAAGAATGCTGGCCCAGGAGACAGGTCTGAATGCCAGCTCCACCCTGGGCCGCTACGTGACAAATACCACATAGCTGTGTAGGAAAAGCACTTAACCTCCTCGAGCCCGTTTCCTCATTCTGGAAAATGACACGATAACAGGGATAACAGGACCTGCCTTACAGCGGGGGTGTGAGGATACAATGAGAACGCATGTGACAAGTTCTGTACAGTGCTTGGCTTCGACAAAGCAAGTGCCCAGGGGTAGCTGATTTCGGTGAGGACTGTGGCGGGGTCTCTCGCCTGGTTCATGTTTAGAATGTGCACGTGGTAAAATGCCGCCGGAGGGTTCCACAGAGCTGTTATTTTAGTTCCTACCAGACTTCTAATCTCACTAAATCTCTGCAAAGTAAGTGTGACCCCCCCACTTTATAGTCCAGACCAAGGAGGTGCCTACAAGTGAGAAAATCGCCCCAGGACACACCTGTTACACAGGTGAGGGGCCCCAAGAGACGAATAATCGGAAGAGAGGAATCCTTTTCATGCGAAAAATGTTTGTTATAAAGAATGGCGATGATAATATGTAGGAGGGACGGGGTGGGGGGCGGGTTTTGAAAGTAATTAGGATAACCCATAAATCAGGGAGAAAAGGACTGATGAGTGGCAGCAGATAGGGTTTCTCAGAAAGCATAAAACACCCACTGATATATAACAAAATGATTTTAATAGCTAAACATTTTAATACGTATCAGAAAAATGTACTCTCTTCAGTAAACTCGGTATTTCCGATATTAAGACTCAGGATTAAACTCAAGCAGGCGGCACTGGGGATGACCGCCCCCTGCACAGAATGGGGGGCAGGGGGACAGGCCTGTGAGTACGTCTGACCTCCAGTCCCAGAAGCTCCCCCAGAAGCTGGAGATGACCCCGGGCACTGCTGTCGGCGGGATGGACGGGGAGGCGGATACGGCTGCTGTGTGGACTCGGGCAGAGCGACAGTGCACACTGCGGGGAGATTTGGTCCAGACGTCACGCTGCTGCCTGGGAAGCGACAGCTGAGCACTGCGGTCCCCCCAGGGAGCCAGCACCAAAGAGGATGCACAGCGTGGTTTGAAGACACAGTCCGGGGGTTGTTTAAGGTGTAAGTCACGTGTGGGGCATTACTCCTTCCTTCTCGGCTGGGGGACGGGATGAGTAGATCCGCCCGCCTCCTGTCTGAAGCGTGCTGGCTTCTGCACGGGGCGGTCTCTCCCACCTAAAACGCCAGTTTTGAAAAGACTCTCCAGTCCTTCTGGACGAAGCCTTTAATCGGCCAGATCTCCTACACTGCTAGGAACCGGTGTGGAAATGAGCTTATCTTGTAGGGATATTTGCATATCTGAACACTGAATGTATCCTCATAAGGCAAGTTTACACTGATACCGCAAACTAGAGCTACCAGGTATATTCCTGGATCGTGCCGAGTTTGTTTAGAGCGAAATCGAGGGAAAAAATTAGTTATCAACTGACCTCAGCAACTCAAACGATTTTGACCATTATGAAGAAATCCTTAAAAGACTTGATAAAAAGGTCTTACACCTGTATCATTTCATTTAAGAATCAATGCTCAGTGTCTAAGTCCAAGAAATCAGTTAAGATTTGCTGTCCTACTAAGCGAGGGAGGAGCCCTGGTACCGACCACGCCGAATCAAAGACCCTCCTCTCGTTGCAGGCTTCCGCCTTGGCCTGAACCCTGGCGAGATGCCTTCTCGTTAAGGAAATTACCTCCAGGGATGTAAAGTACCTGCTATGATGGAACTTATACCTTTTCATTCTGTTTTAGCATCCTGATTGTGACAAGTGGCACTAGTTTACGGTGATAGAAAGGGGGGCTGCAAGCTACCCCTTGGTGCCTCCACTGCACTGAATGTGCTGTGGGTGCTCTGGGGGCAGCACCGGGGTGCGAAGGCACTAGATCAAGAAAGGCATGTCCTACTTGAACGTTTCCTGACCCAAAGTGACTTCATTCCCGCACACGGAGGCCGTGAGGTGCCACATTCCTCGAGGGCAGCGGCTGGCACGCTTTTTCTGACAAGCGTCAGCCACTCCAGTACGTCCCGGTCTGTGGGACTCAGCTCTCCGCTGTATGGTGACCGCAGCTGCCCAAGCACACGAGCAGGCTGTGGGCTGGGCGGTGCCCGTGCGCCCCCGGCGACTGCTGACCCCTGCTCTGGGGGACCGCGGAATTGGGAAAGAGGACATCACTGAGAGGTCATTCTCATCTACCTTTCTTCTCGTCCTGAGGGTTTCTGATCCAGAGTAGGGACAAAGCGGGAGGGTCAGGGACACACCTTCCCTAAGTGTCTGTTAAAAGACACTTACAAAGAATGGGCACGAAGCCCTTTCAAAGGGAGAGAGACTATTTTTGGAGTTCCAATGAAGTTCTTCGTAATATTAAACTAAAATAGCTAAATGCAATTCTTTCTCTCAACCATGAATGCTCCCTTATGGACAATTCTAGTATACCTTTCCTCAACCATGAGCATTTGAGGCAGAATTATATTATTTCCATTGGGGATAATTAGAGAGGGGGAGAGGAACAGGGGACTGGGAATAGAAAAGGTAAATAAAACAGAAGATAGAGCCAGGATTCAAATTTTGAGAGGACAGAAGGAAAAGATGTGTAAATAAATAAACGCTGGCCTTAAAATAACGTACCTGTTTTTTCAAAGAGGGGCTGACCTCACGTATTCTGGCACGAGCATACGAGCCAAGCTAATATATACACATCCTTAGATATCGGCACATCTGTATGTGATATACAGTCAACCCCCATGCTGGAACAGGGGTTAGAGAGAGTTATCCAACTGGGCTGATGGGTTAGTTTCCTCCAGGGTTTTTCTATCTAAGTATGCAAGTCACTCTCTCAGGGTCAAAGAATAAGGCATGTAATTAGAAAAACACTGAATATTCTGATGAGAAAAGTCTCACAGAAAACCCACCAGCCCAAAACAACCCTAACAAAGTGAAAGGAATTTAAGTATTGCCCTGAAAGTCTTAAGAAGGGATAGGGGTGGGATTCTGAGAAGTTTCCAATAAGACATGATCATCTGAAACCAGGTACTCACGATTGTAGTCACTTAAGATACAAAACAGGCGATTTTTCATGGGCTCACCAGCAACGCTGTTCCCATCCTTATTTTTGCCTTTGTTTTTCACACCTGTCAGGACCTGGCCAGGGACCCACAGGAGCCTAACCATTCCCAAGGGGAAAGGTCTGATGGAGGCTAATTCTCTGCCAATTCAAATATTTCTCTATCAGTCTACGTGTAGCTCAGTGTCGAGATAAACAGTAAAATGCCAAGATTTAGAGACTTTTAGGGAGAAAAGATTTAAAATCGAGATACTGAGACCTGGGAAATCACTATTTAAAAATTTTAACGATAAATTTTAACCTTGTCTTCGTCATGTCTCCCTGAATGATACCAGCCTTCATGATTAAACAAACTGATGTTTTTTTCAGTAACTTTCAGCCACTTTTGAGGGCAAGCCAAAGAAATATCCAGACAGAACCTGATCCGTCCACATTATTAAATGTACTTCCTGAATAACTGCTTTCGACAGAATAATTTATTCTTTTGCTCCCTCCTCCTGCCCCTAGCACAACCTGAAGTTATGGCACGTGAACCGCTGTTGTCTCCGCCACGCTCTCCTTGGGTTCCAGAACGTTCTTAAGTGGCGTCCGGGTCAGCGTTCCTTACGCCAGTGCTGCAGCTCTTCGGGTAAACGGAGACAAATGTGAGGGTCCGTGGTTTTTATCTCTTGCATTTATAGATAGTTCTGTTAAATTTTCTATTTTATATGTTTAGAAATAGAGTCTTAGGCCACAATGTGAAGTTTCTGCTTCACTTACTTCGGTCTCAATTTGGAGATGTGAAAAATAAGCTCAGGTATCAACTAAAAATGATCCCTTTTGGACAAAAAAGAAAAAAAAAGGACTCGAGGTTTTGTGTGTCTCCACTTACACGGGGATGGCCAGAAAGGAATGCCTTTCCCCCGATGCCCACTGGGCCACACTGTCCCCACCAATGTGCACCCAGAAATCAGCCGCAGTCCCAGGTCGGCTGTTTAACCCGTTCCCCTACTTACCGGCACGGAGATAGCCAGAAATCCCAATTACAGTCAGATCTGACATTTTAGAAATTTAAATTCAATTGGCCTCTAGTCTTAATAGTTATCTTATACTTTTACACCAGAAGTTTTCATCTGAAAATGTCTGGGCTTTTTTTTCTTTTTTAATTGTGGAAAAATACTGAGTTCTTATAATACCCTCCTATATGTATTTTAAAACTTTTAACTATAAGGATCTTTTTTTTATAAAAGATATTTAAAAATGAGCAAAAGTCATGTTGAACTAAAAAAAGAAGTGAAACTCTGACATTGTCCTCCTGGGCAGACAAGGGCCAGCTGAACTCATAATGGAAGGGTGATTGTTTTCTAAGTGTTAAAAGTAGATTAGCTACGACAGCTACATGCCTTAGACACACTGATGAGTGACAGCTGTATTCTGTTTCTCCCTCTCTTTCAGCGGAGAAAGCTGTTGGTTTCAATGCTAAAAAGTTCTTAGGAAGGAAATAAAAAGTCACCAGGGAGAAAAGCCCTGATCTTCGAGGAGGCAAACAGATCTCCAGTGACAACCTTACAGGGAGCACAAGAGCAATTATGTAAATTCTAGTGGAGTCTCATAAGGCCATTACAACCAAAACCTCTTAATAATAAAATCCCAGCGCTTCGGGCAAAACGCATTCACCAGCGCATGTCAGACAGTGCCAAACTAACATTATAAAAAGCAATTCTGAGAATCCCTCGGAGGTCCCTACCGCGGGCTGGGACCTGTGACTGAGGCTAAGAAGACAGAAAGGCTTACTCAGATGCCTGAAACTCCAGCTACAACAAAGGACAAAGTATCCCGTGACGAGCATCGTGATGCCACCAACACCGCTCTTCACGGTGGCGCTGCACCTGATCCAGCCTGTTTAAAGAGAAACAGGTCAGTTACGGTGAGCTTGGACCCGGGGCCATTATCTGCAGAGTTATGCAAGTTACCTCAGCCAGGGCGATGGGGCTGTAATCCAAAGAATTTACACACCACTATATACGGATTTAAACACATGAGAAGGCTAAAATCTAGACGATCTTAATTTTAAGAAGTTTAAATTAGGTATTCTTGTAGTGGGGAGTTTGGTTATGTCTTTAGTGGATAGGAGATGACGATTGATTGGTTAATTTAAGGTTGAGCGTCTTCCTGGCTTTGGGATGATGGATGTGGGAAGGAGAGATGGGGGAGGTGGCCGAGGAGGGGGTAGGCGTTACGAAATGAAAGCTGTTCCATCAATGGCAGCTGCTATTTGATTAGCTTTGGTGCCTTCGATCATGTCAGACTCCAGAATGAAAACAGACAAACAGAACAGCAGGAAGATGACACATTTGTCTCTTTTTTCTCTTTTCTTTAGCCTTGCTCTGACAGTCATGGCTAAAGCAAGAGAAAATTCTCCAAATGCTTGGAACCAGCAACAGAAGAGCAAATGACTCCGGCCTCACCTTTCTGCACAGCTCCCAAGAGCCTCATTAGAGACACGCTGGAGGATGTAAGCCTGGTCGGCGGTCCCAAACTCCTTAGAGCAGGTGCACTTCTTTCTGACACAGGAACTACGGTTCCAAACAGAAGTTACTGTGACAGTCATCTAAATCCATCCTCTTTCCCAACGCGCACCCGGGGTTCCCAGGGCTGGGCCTCAAGGAGAGAACCTTCTAAAGAGTGGATTGATGTCTGCTCTGGGCAGCGGCTTACTCCAGGTGCTAGAGGTCAAAGCCATCTATTGTGGGTCATAAAAGGCTCTTCAGAGGCCAAGGGAGCCCTGGGGACCGGGACCAGGACACGCTTTTGATCTGAACATGATTTGAACATGCAGCCCAGGTGATCCACGCGCACGTGCTGAATGAAATGAATCACTCATATTTTCTATGGCCTGCTAAACATCTTCGTGAAAGGTATGATTCTTTGCGATTATAATATTAAGGACTGCTACCTTTCACTATAGCTACAGTCGGCAGGTCCGTTCTGGTACCCCACCAGAACTGCTGACCAGCACACACTTGTGTTCAACTACAGCAGAACCATGAAGCATTTAGCAGGTGGGAAAAGATGCTGTGGATGTAAAAATACTACCCGATAGTCATCGTCATAGTAAGTGACAGCGAAAAGAACCATGCCGGCTTCCGAAAAGTTACACAGGTGACGATTCGCGTGCAAGGTGGTTAGTCTCTTAAATAAACAAAGCGCGACATAACCCGTTCATCTTGGAAAAAAATCTGAAACAAAAGATGGGGAGAAGCAGCTTCATGGACACTGCAATTGTACCACCTCTCCGCAGTGGCAGGGGCCGTGTGGCTCCTTGATGTTCTGTCTCTAGCCAGTGGGACCTATTTATTTTGGTACTGGTTCAGATTTACGTGTATGATTCATACACGTGAGCAGGGATGTGTTAGCCCAGGCCTCCCCAAAGAAGTCCTGGTAGTTTTTTCAATGTTTTTGTCCATTGCCCGGGTGCCCTGGGATCCGATTTCCATCCCCGTGGCTGGTTGTGGGGCGGGGACGGCTGATACCCACTGCCATCCTGCCTCATCTCCTAGACACTGCCCTTGACCTGCCAGTGTCCGGCCGGGTGCTCACATTTCCAACCCAACACGTGTGGCTAGCCTTCCATGATGCCGGCTCCGCTCTTTAATACTACTGAAAACCCTCACCTTCCTCTAGACCGCTACCATTTCCCAACACCCCTTCCGCCTCGCTGGGATCCCAGTCACATGATCGGACTTAGTTCTTGAGTCTCTGGTTGTTCGCTACTCACATGCCTTTTTAAAAATCTAAAAACACCCCCTTTCATGGGCTCCGTTGGTACATCAGGGACCTAACCCTGGCTCATCATACTCCCTTGGGTTCTGATCCTCGCTAGTCTGAGCTTATTCCTCACGTGTCCATGTCACATGCTACCCAATTGATGGAAACGCTATGTAAAGATCAGAAAGGAGCCTTTATTTAGCTGTTTCTTGGCCTTTAAAAACCCATGAGCCTATTCTGTTTTCTCACTTCACCTTCTGGATCCACATCAGCCAAGTTCTGCTCTTTGTAGTGATAGGAACTGTGCTTTCTTCACACCCCATCATTTGTTGGAGAGATGCCCCCGCTGGGTCCCAGACACCTGCTCCAGTGCCATCACCTTCATCAGCAGCTCTCTAATTGAGCGGCTCCTCAGAAGCATGGAGGGAATGTCTGGAAATACGATTCTTAGACCTGACTTCAGCATCAGTCTCTGGGGATGATGCCTACGAATCTTGAATCTAAAAAATGCTCATGTGAGATTGTCGCTCGTCCAAACTTAGCAACCGGGGACCTATATCTCTCTGAGCCCCGAAAGCCAAGGCACCCTGAATTCTGCAAGGGCTCAGCCAAGTGCTCCCGGCTGAAGGCTCTCAAGGCTACAGCGACTCTGAAAGCTTGGGACAGTAGAAAGTAGTTTCTATTGCTGAGGGCTCTGACTCTTGTACCTGTTGAACCTCTTGAGGTTTAAATCTTGAACTTCTACACTGTATTTTCTCCAAGGCCAGGAAAACTGCTAATTTCAGTAATTAGTCAATGAAATTCCTTCTCCCTGAACCTCAAAAGATGGCCCCTGAGGCCGCTGAATGCCGTAGCTGAATTCTTCCTAATTTACTGAAACTCATGGCACCTTCAGAACTAAGGTCTGCCCTGGGATTTCCTGGCCCGGGCCACCAAAATAGATCCATTTTTCATTGGCCACGAGAGCTTTCGGTTCCACCTTGTTTCATCCAAATGACAAGATAGTCTTTCATCCCTCTCAAGGTCCTGGCCACTTTCTCATCCGGTGGAACCACTTCCTATAAGTTTACTCAGGTACCTGCATGAGGGTCCCTGTGTATGAGGGCTAGCCAGCTGCTGTTACAGCTTTCCCGCTGCAGAAAAGCACATCTGACCTCATCTTGAAGCCCACCGTCCAATAGGAGAAACGATGCCCGGAAGAGCTTGGCAAAGACCATCAGGCAATATTAAATGCCTACCATTAACTCAGCTTATCCTCATCTATAAAAGGGGATAAGACTAGTCTCCCAGGGTTGGTGTAAGATTACAAGATTATCTATGGAAACATACAGGCATCATAGCTGACATATAGCTAACTTAGTAATTGTTAGCTCACTGGCTCTGCCTGTAAGTATCAAAGAAATGGGTTGGCTTCCTGGGATAGAGAAGGCCAAATAGTCTGGCAAAGGTCTTGCCTGGGCAGAGAATGGATAGCCCACGTTCTCCTGCAAAGACTCCAGGAAAGTTTAATTTTAATTTGCAGTTGCTATTGGTAGCCATTGCCTGGTGAAATGATGGAGCTTTCTGAGAAGCCACACTGCCTTTTAGTCCTGCACATGGCTTGCTGAAGTCCTCGGCTAACTGAGGAATCAGGTCTCGACCTGAGATCCTATGGTCTCTTCTAGTACCTTCTGTTCATTCTGTGGCAGCATCAAAGTCTGCCACTTTAATTGTGGGGTTAACTTCTATAGTTTTTTCAGTTTATAACAGAACTAGAGGCTCTGTGATGGCCACATGTTGTCTTACAGAAATTCAAACTAATCATATAGACTGTAAAAGAACAAAAAGTAGTTTCTAACCAGTATCCTGGAGGAACTCAACGTTGAAAGATTGTACTTTCCCTCCATATTCAGTCTCAGAAGCCTAGTGATTTGATGACTTAAATTACTGTATCTCCTATTATTACTATATTCTTAGGACCCGTTAAAGTGTATCAACTAATTTATATCATGATATCTACCACTAACTGTCCCAAATAGTAGCCTAGGTAGGGTTTACAGACCATGATGTACACGTCAGATGGACCTGGATTTAAAGCCCGACAGTCACTTACTGTACGAACATGGGCAAGTCACTTAAGATGTCTGAGGCTCAGATTCCTCACCTATGAGGGTGGGCAGGCAGTGACATCACTTCAGAGTTATTATGAGGGTTAAATGAGATAACAATGTAATGCACCTAGCAACGGGTCATCACTTGACAAGTATCAGTCCCTTCCCTTTTTCTTCTAGAATGAAAAGTGGATGTATCAAGGATATTCGTTAGCAGTATAAAAGATAGTAAGACAATAAAGAAGCCCTACTTGAGAGATTTACTATGGACTGTGTGTTTACGCAACTAAAAATCACAGAGATATAAAAATTATCTGTGTTTCTAGTTATGGCGTATTTCCTCAGCATGGTTTAGCTGAAGGGATTAAACTTGGCCTCAGGAGACTTGGTTCTACTTGCGACTTTATCACGTGCTGGCGGCATGACCTTGGAAAAATCACTTGTCCTCCCTGTGTCTGTTTCATCATCTACAAAACAGAAAAATCACTCTGCCCACCTCTCAGAGCGGTGAGGCCAAAAGAAGAAAAGATGGAAGCACTCTGATAACCACAGCACAAGACTAATGTTCACGTTCATTCTGTTTGGCGGAGAGGGCCTTGAGACGACAGCTTTGCAGAGGCCCACGTCAGAACCGTTCGTAGAAAAACTGGTAACCGCTGACACAGCTGGAGGAAACGCAGCTTTAGCTGGCAACGCTCTCTACTTACTACACTCCCATTGTGAAATCTTTAGAAAGGGATCATTAAAATACAAGAGAAAACGCTTTTGGGACCAAATCAGAGTTTAGTAAATACGTGATCATTTACAAATAAATCAGAGGGAAAAATATATCTTTAGTTAGAGATGATTCAAGTTATTCAGGTGTGAATCTATTCTGAGTTGCAACAGGTCTCCTGTCAAAATTAACCTAAAAGCACTGATAACACTACACACACAAAAGGAGATGGAAGCTACACCAAACTAATGAGGCACCTAGAAAATCTAAGGAAAGGGAAAAATAGTCAAAGCTTCCTGGAGATGAAAATAAAGAAACTGTCGTAGCTAGAACAGTAGTCCAGTAACTAAAGGTGACAGCAGGAAAAGACGTGGCTCCCTGACTGCTGGGACCTTCTTGGCTCCTACCTGGGGCCTTTGTCCTATCCCCTAGTTTAGCTATTCTAGGCAGAAGCAAGGAACGTCTAGGAAGCTTCTGAAGAGACTGACTGACAATTCAGATCGGTTTTGATGAACAATGCACCTCTCCCCCCACCCGTTATCTAACCTCTTATGTTCTGAGCCTCCGTCTCTGGTTCCTTCTTGGATCCTATCCTTCATGGATTAATTTTTCTAGTACATGGACTTTTTTTTTTTTTTTTGGTCACATCCTCTCTATTCCTGCTCACCTCCTGAACCTCCATTTCCAATGATCTGCCTTAACTGCTACACCTGCCCAGGCAGTTTTAATCTTACCCTGTTCCCTAATCCAAAAATACTGTCTGCTTGTCCTTTGCTACTCTGAATTCCCAGATGTTGCATCTGTCCGTAAAGCTGGGACCTATTTTGCATATAACCTGGTCCTGATTAAAATCTGAACACAGTGTTTGTTCTATTTAGGTGGACTCTGAAGTCTTTATGCTTTCCGTGAGTCTGTTCAACTTAAACACCCAATTTCTACTGGCCATGCCTCTTTCCAATTTAGAAGTTCAATTGTTATCATTATCACCAGCCAACCTGTCTAGTCCAACCTTCGACTACTGGTGAAGGGGAAGTGAGAGTGATAAAACCACTGGAGCAAGAAATAATGCTGTCAGAACAATTTTAAGTCCAGTGCACTTGAAGGCTTGGGTAAAAAGCCCAATGAGTGTGCATATTAGTATTCTGACTCTTATTAATTCAAAAGGCAGAGTGGTTTGTATGGGCTGGATGGCCCTTGAAAATGAGCGCGTTTTACCTTGTGAGAGTCTTTCTCCGTGGGGACTGATGAGCTGCGGCTTCTGGGCCACTGGATTCCAATACTGAGGTTTCCCTGGAAACACCCCTAGTCCAAGATAACCAGGATAGAGCTCTGGGAACCACTCCAGGCCCAGGGAGCTGGGAAGGGTCTTCCTGTCGGCAACATCCACCTGACTGGTGGTGAAGGGGCTTTTAGAAGTATGATGCTGGGCTGAATGTAAAGGCTGCTGGCACACAGAGCGCGCAGCTTGGTGCCAACGGCCAGATTCGGGCTCCGGAGAAGCCTGTTCCTCACTCTCCATCAATGTCCTCACATCGGGGACTCGATTATGATGGTGGGCTTCTGCTTTTTCTTCTTGAAGAAATTTTATAGCCAGAGAGGCAAGACTTTGATTAGGTGACTGTGATACAGAAAGAAAGTCATTGCAAACTGTCTCCCTTGCTGAGAACAAATTTAAATCGAGGCCTTCATCTTGGGATTTCTTCTCTGTGGCTGGAACATCAGCACCGAGGTTGTTCGTAGAGTCACTTCTGATGGAAGAGCATTCCTGAATGCTTGTCACAGATGCACTTTTTCCTACATGGCCTTTGCTCCCGTATGCCTCTACTCCAAGGTTAAGCCCTTCTCCTTGGTTCTCCTCGACTTGGATTTTACCTAATGGACTAACTTTAAAACCTAAAATCTGTGATTCCTTGTTCTTTTCCTGATTCTCAGAGTCTCTAATATCAGCAGAGATTTCCAAGAGGTGATCCCTGCCTTTGGAATCTATCTCATCGCTTGAACATGATGGTCTTACTCTTTCATCCCCATAAATGAGATTTATGGGAGAACTATAATAATCACCAACAGGCACATCTAGTAATTCCACTAGAAGCTTCTGTCTCGAGGGATCGATTTTGTCCAATTTTAAATTAGCAGAAGTGGTTTGCATATCATTAGGTAAGGCTGAAGGATACTTTCTATCTTGATTTGACAAAGGTTCCATTGGGCCAAGAGGTAAAGATGCTTTGGTTTCTGAAGGATTACTTCTACTTTCCCCTGATTTAGGTAAATCCGTGGCAAGTCCTTTTTTAGGAGCAGTGTTCTCTGATGCATAAAACTGAGCCTTAGTGTCTCCCTGGGGAGTAATCTCTGGTTCAGGATTTTCTAACATTTTGAGGGAGAATTGAATTTGATTCTTGATTTTTTTGTTTGCTTTTGTATTACTCACTCTTTCCAAACCAACAGCTGGTAGAGGAAAGGACTCAGTTGTCTGTTCTGCTTTGCCCACTTTCGACTTCGTATTTTTCTCACTCTTTGTCCCCAGCTCTTTCTCTTTAGCTTTAACCGAGTCTTTGATTGAACTTTTCATTTTCTTAGCACGTGGGGGCATAGCCTGCTTGGAGTGACAAACATTTTGATCGGTAGGTATAGTTGGTCCTATCATCTTACAGTGTGGCAAGTGGGATTTTAACCGTTTAAATGGTTTCTTACAATAAGGACATACTTCCATTCTGGGTGAAATATCACTCCCCTGTTCCTGAAAAAGATAAATATGAGATTATGAGGAACGCATCATTTGTACAGTAAATACTAATATTGTATTCGTTATACCTTTTAAAATTCATTTGGAAGAACCCGGGTTAAAGATAATTTCTAAAAGTTTGTTTGATTCGTTCTTTTTCTGACAGAGGTAGAAAACAGAAGACAGTTTGATTTTAAGATAAATATTCCTAGCTCCACTTACACTTGGGACTTTACATTAGCAAGTCTTCTAGGAATCAATTGTTACAAAGACTATCAAAGAGGCTTTTCAAAATCCCTGACTAGGAGGTGAGCAAGCCCAAAAGACTTGCATCTAATGAATTAATGGTCAGTGGAAGAAAAGGTATCCAAATGCCAGAATCAAAGGTTTGCTATTTAAGGCTGTAGCAAGCCAACTGGCTATCACACGAGTGTAAAGAAATTGTGAAAAATCTTAAACATATCATTCAGGGAAAAAATGGTGAAGAATGAAGTCAGGCCAGGATTTGATTATACTAGTGGTTTCCAAAGGGGTACCTATGGAAGATATGCTGGGTGCAAGAAGAAATAGTTAGAACTTCCATTATCTACGCATGAGAAATGAAGCTTTGCTAACACCTAATATGTTAGTAACTGCGTGTGTGTGTGTGTGTGTGTGTGTGTGTGTGTATGTATATGTACTGACAGTTATAGTACAATGGATTTTTGGGAGATTTGTTTGACACTGTGAAATTTATACTATGTAAAAACATTAACAAATATCATTTAAACTTTATTATTTCCAGTGAGGAGAGGAAAATATTTCATTACAAAGCTCAGTTGAAAATTATTATTTTTTTTTACATTTCTTCTTTCTATAAAGTTCCTTGAACCACTAAAATAGGTCAAAAGTGAGACTCTGAAACCATTTACAAAGTAAATAGATATAATCCTGGCCAACCATTTATCAAAGCACCCCACCCACCTTATCCTACCTGAAGTCAGGCAAAACAAAATTGTTTTCTGTCAAGTAACTCTAATTATTCTTACTTTGGAGGTTATCTCTTTGACAATTTAATGCAAGTTACTAACCGATTATTTACAAAAACACACACAACTGGAGCCAGTCCCTGGGCCTTGGGCTAAAACTTTCTGAGACTTCTGTTAGACTTGTCTGCCTCTGCAGTACTCCACCCTCACACTTAATCTTACTGGAAAGCTCTTTGTACCCTCACATGGTAACGTCTTATCAAGAGTGCCTGCTTTCTTACCCGGGCTTCTCTGCAAGGATGCTAATTTTGCAGTCGCTTCTCCTGGATCTCCATGCTTCCCGATCGCCGTTCCCGAGTTTGGCAGAATGAAACTAGATTTTAACGTCAGCCTGTGCAAGACACAGTCAGAGAAGTAACTCGAGAGTACTAAACCGAATAACTGGGTTATCAGCAGGGCAGTTCCCTTTCGGTGTTCTGGAAAGCGGAGAGTTAAGACTTCACCAGCCTCTTGGGCACAGGGCCCATCTCAAAAGTTAGGCTAATCTTCGCCCTCACCTCCTGCGCCGTTCAGCGGACTTTTCCGCCCCTAGCCAGGTCACCTCGCATGCCCTCCTCCCCGCTCCCTTACTTTTCCGCAAGCTGTCTAGCTGCTGCCAGCGGAGTGGGCGGGGACCGCCGAGTAGCTCCCAGGTCCGGAGCCCGCTATCCCGCTCCAGGCGCCGGAGGCACTGGGACGCCTAAGGGGACTCGTTCTGTGGAAGCCCCCGCATCTGGCCTGCCACCGATCGACATCTCTTCAGGCCCAGGACAGTCACCCCAGACCTAAGGCGAGGGCCATAGGAAAAGTCGCGCGAGTCGAGACTCCCCTACAACAACTTCCTCACCTTACAAAATAAAAGTTCAGGAAGCCCCCAAGACAAGCCCCCCAGAGCAGCTCATTAGCGGCTTCCCAACTCCCGAAGCCAGGCCCCGAGGCGGGCCGTCTACATGACTGCCTGATACCTCGCATATATTTAAAAAAAATTTGTTGCCTCACAGGGACTTATCTCAAATACTTATGCCGTACTATTATGACATAATTTAATTTAATTTAAACCTAGCTGGACGCTTACACTGTCTCCGCTAGGCTGCGAACAGGCAAAAGCTCCGGCCACCTCTAACGAGGTCCTCGTCTCCCTGTAGCTCCTCCCCCTCCGAGCCCGCCTCTTCCCGTGGGCGGGGTTACCGGTCGGCGCGGTCGGAGGAACGCCACTGCGCAGCCGCGAGAGGGCGGTACCACGGCGGCTGCGACATGGGGGGGCGCGGAGCAGACGCCGGAAGTAGCAGTGGTACGGGTCCCACGGAGGGGTACTCACCGCCGGCAGCGTCCACCCGAGCCGCGGTGAGAGCCAAGGCCCGAGGGGGTGGGCGTGGCGGCCACCGAAACACAACACCCACTGTTTTCTCTTCTCGCGGAGCGGCGCCGCGTCGCTCCCCTTCACCGGCTGCCATGAGCGAGCGCCTCCGGCCCAGGTGAGTCCGGAGGGACCCCACTTCCTTTCCAGCCCCTCGCCTGTCTTGGGAGATGAAGTCGAAGGGGCGCGCGAAGCGGGGTCCCAGCAAGCGTGGGCCCTGCGGGTCTTTATTTGGGCCCCGGGGAGGACGGGGGGAGGGATGTGCGACTGATCGGGTACCTGATCCCGGAGCGTCCTGGAGGAGCGACTCCACGGTCCAGATCTCCCCTCCACCCCATCTTCCCCACCTCATCTTTTCCTATTTGGATTGAAGTCTGGTGGGTCCCGGAAGAGAGACGGTGGCCCTAAAGCGTCCTAAATTTAGGAGGGCGGGGGGATGGGAGGAACGTCTGATCTTCGAGTGGAGCCCTTAGGCCGTCTGTGAGGGAACGGGGCGGGGAGCTGCCGGCTCCCCAAGGTCAGAAAGAAGGATCGGGCTTCACCCTGCCGCCGGGGAGGAATAGGTTAGACCGAAGAGTTTGTGTCCTGGACGGTTGTGAACACGGAAGGGCGGATGGCCAAAGTGACTTGCCGAGTCTCTCTCTGCCTGTAGCCTTTAGAACGGGCAGGATTCTAAACTGTTTGGGTGCGGAGCCGTTTGACTCCGAAGGCCGGAGGTAGGATTGTATCGCGACGCTCTACTTTTCCACAGAGCCTGGCCTCAGACCTGGGTTCGGGGTTTCATGCTTGCTTGAGGTGATGGACTGCGTAGAATGGAGACCAAGCTGCGGTTTCCGTCTTTCCTTCTTACTTAACTGTGGGAAAGAGAAAGTTGAAATTGGGTACCCAGAATCGGGAGGATCAGCTTTCTTTTAAGTTAGAAAAATTGCTCATCGTGGTTGTTTGAAGTGAAAACCAAAGATCAGCACGTTCGACTTTAATTTTTCTGAAGACGAAAGGGATTTAGAGAGCTCAGCTGATTTGTTTGCATTTCTCCAGGTTCACCTTGCTTTCCTTTATTTCATAATAGTCTCAGTGACGTTTAAGTGAATAAAATAGGATTGCCTTGGCAGATTATGTGTATTTTCTTGTCGGTCCATGTTTTCGTTGCTTCTGAATGTAATTGACAGTTTTCCCACGAGGATCCTCCTCTGGAGGATAGTTAATTCATGGGATTAAGATTCTGGAAAAGCTTCCTGATGTCATTTGGTCCAATAGTGAAAATCTAGAGTTCCTCTCACTTCAGCATAGGATTATTGATTTGGGTCATGTGGGTGAGGTGTAAAGCTTCCTTGTATAAAAATAAGAGTGGACTAAATTTGAAAGTAGTGGCCCAATTCCCAACATGTTGTCAGAATTAGGAACCAGATCCTTAGGTATAGCAAGCCAGGTCTGACTAACATTTTTTTCCTTTTCAAACCTAGTCATACACTTCTGACAGTTTCTTGGGATGTCCCACATATCTGAAAAAGTCAAAATATTTACTACAAAAAGATTCCTTTTATCCAGCACTGTACACAAATATAAGTACCCGGAATGTGTTTATACTGGTAACAGATTCCTTTTTTTCTAGTACACAAATAATATCAACATGTTTAGACTGATAACTTCATTAACATTAAAAGCGATAATTTGATTTGGACATGGGTTTCTTACTTTTCTCTTCACCACATGTTTCGGGGTGTATGATGGACCAGCTCTGCCACCCAGCTATTTTAGTAGCTCCAGCTCTGCCACCCAGCTATTTTAGTAGCTCCAAGTTAGTTCACTTCTCTGGTTCTGCTTCTTCAATTTTAAGATGCAGGATTGGGTCTTAGATGGTGGTTTTTTGAATTGTTTCACAGTATACTAGGATGGCCGTAGAGGAGCTGGTGTGTGACAAAGAAGCCCTAATTTAACCGTAAATTAAGCCCTAATTTAATATATCTGATATATATTAAGAGATTTTTTTTTTCCAGTGAGAAGAAAGAGTTTTTTTTACTTTAGATTTATTTTGAAAACCACTAGTCTCTATTCTTTAGGATTTTGTCTATGCCCAGTGTCTAGATGACAGGAAGATTGGGGAGAAACAAAATGATGAAAAGTGATGTTATCAGCCATCCTTAGAAGTAACAGATGCTTAAACAATAATCTGTAACTAGATGACTAGGGAGATTATAATCAATTATAGGTGGCTGCTAAAATTATAACCTGGTCTATGGCATTAATGTTGAAAACTGTAATCTCACTGATTGTGCAGATAGGTTTTAACATGAAGCTGTAATCTTGCCAATTATTTATGATATTGTTGAAAGAAGGATGTTTCAAGGACAGAATCTGGAGAGAGCCTAGAAAAAGAACTGAAGAACAGTTAGTTAGGGCTCTTTCTTAATCCAGTTCCTTCCAAGAGAGAATTCTGGTGCTTCGAGAAATCAGCTGATTATGGGGCTGGGATATTTCATGTGACTTTCCCAGAATTTAGTTGAAATTTGCAAAACCAGTTCATCCTCTTTGTTCGTACATTCTTTTTGCCTTGTAACCGCCTTGATATTCATATCTTGTCACCGGAAAGATATGTCCCCAGTTATAAATGAGGAAATTGGAAAGTTTTGGTCAAGCTCATAAGTTTGGTTAGAGTGACTCAGCAGCCCAAAGCACAATCAGCTGTTGTCACACTGATAAAAGAAGAGTTTGGAGACCAGCGTGCTGTCACTTTTTGAGTTCCTTTTTGGGTGTCAACTAGCTTTCCACTAGTCATTGCTCTGACACTTCGTCGCATTTCCATGAACATTTCTCTGGTCACATTAGGACGAAAGTAGCAGTTTCTTGGTTCAAATCTCTGATATTAGCACATCCATTTAATGATTAATGAAATCTGGTATTCATCTAGTTTTTAGCCTTTGCATACTTCAAAGTAATGTGTAGATATGATCTAATTTCTAGGGAGGAAAGTAGGAAGCAGAAGTGAAGATCTTATTTTATAAACAGCTGAGCCTTAGAATGAAGTAAATGGTGTGGGTTGGTTGGTTAATGCTTTACTGGAAACACGCCCACCTTTCATCATCACATGCCTAAACTGGATTCAAACGCGTTAATAAAGTTAGTTGTATTCAGAACGTTGCAGAGTACAGGGACTTGAGCTTAGGGTGATAAAGTTTCTTCAGTGTCCAGACCTCAACTCAAAACGGTAGGATGAAGGGCCACAGTGAGCCATCCTACTCACAGAGAAGATATATAACTAGATAGAGGATATATTCAAATTTAGTGCTTTCCAAAAAGCAATTTGAACCTTTATGAGTTTTCACTATAGTAGATTATGCTGCTTTATATAAATTGGACTCTAGGCAGCGCTGTCCAGTAGCATTTTCTGCAGCGATGAGAAACGCCTATATGTGTGCTGCTCACTACAGTCGCTGCATGTGGCCTCTGAGCACTGGAAATGTGGCTAGTGTTACTGAGGCACTTTTAATTTTAGTTAATTTTAGTTCATTTTAATTTACATAACCACATGTGGTAGTGGCTACTGTATTGGACAGCACAGTTTCATTCAATTTGACTTATATTTACACCTCCTGTTTCTTTTCTCTAACTGGGGTTTAGAAGTTCTGACAGCACTTGATATTTGCATTAAACATTTTGTCAAATTTTGTCTCTGTTGCACATCTGAGAACACTTTACTGAGGAAGAAGTGTGATTTTTCTTTCAATCTACATTTTAAGTAGCTCGTGCTATAGTCTCAAAGTAACACTCTGGTGATAATATTTATCATAACACTGGTGGTGTGGCTAGAATAATCAAGTTTGTGTTTCCAAGAGCCACTTTTCCAGTGATTGTTCAGAAAGTAATACTTTACATGGCATAGAGCTTTTGTTTAAGTGATAGTTGGGGGAAAGATAGCTATGAATCTCTGTGGATTCTTGTGTAGCACCGTTTTTGAGGGATTTTAAGGATAAAATAGGCGAAGGCAGCCACTCCATGTCTTTGGTGTTGTCCCATGGAAGGGAGAACAATGAGATAACTTGGAACTGTAATGTCAGGAAATGATAACCTTAATTAGGTGGAGTTTGCAAGCTCAGCCATTAACATCTTCCTGCTCTGATTCCCAGTAGGCGTAAGTTGTCACGCTGCTTTTGAGAAATTAGTCGCGCTAATTGAAGCTTGCCCTTACTGCTCCTGTTTTATGTTTTTGCTCTTTGTGCCCAGTGATGGTGTACTTGTGGTTTTCACATTGAGACATCATACGATGAATGACATTTTCTCAGGAGAGAGGGCAGATTTATGTGTTGTCATGGTTTACAGTTTTAAGTGTCTGAAAGATCAATTGTTGGATTTTTTTTTTTCCTCCTTGTGGTTTAATTTCAGGAAAAGGAGAAGGAATGGCAGTGAAGAAGACCACCACCTTCCCCCGCAGACCAAAAGGAGCAGTCGAAACGCCGTCTTTCACGACTCCTGGGACACAGAGGTACGGAGCGCGGTCGGAATCAATGTTCTTTTCATTGCTTGAGCGGAATAACTCAGTCTCTTCCGTGTAATCACAGTTATCCTTGGACTAAATAAAAGAAGGTGATTTTGCTTGATTGTAATGGTTCCACCTTTTTTTTTTTGAGTCATGGCCCCTTTGAGGAAGCTCTGCCCCTTCTAACCCCAGCAGAACAATATATATTGGCGCATATTCACACACCCGCCCCATTTGTATTTGTTAGACCCTTCTTTGAATCTCCTATTTGATATTTCAGAAACCAGTTTATTTTCTAATAATTTATAAACCATTCTTGTCTCTAAGGCCACCATAGTTTGTTGCTTCAATTAATCTGTCTTTAAAAGAAACTATAAGCATTCGGAATACATAATGCAAGTGTATAAACAATTCTGTTTTTAAGTGTTTGTACTTTTTTTGTCATGTTGTTCTGAAAAGGACCTCTGTGGGAGGCAGGGTAGAGGGGAGAGAGCGTGGAGAGGGACAGAGCGGCCCAGTGTTGGCTTCCAGAAAGAGTGAGTCAGTCCCTGTAAGCGAAAGGCTGATCCACAGCGCAGAGAGCGAGCCTTAGAGCGATGCTGCTGTCAAATTGTGCAACCTAGAGATGCTGACCGTTAACAGTTACCACCTTGACAGAAGCTGGAGCAGGGATGCCTAAGCTCCAGCCTCACCACTGCAAGCAGAGTTCTGTGTATCACAATTCTTGCACAACCAGATCATTTGTAATTTAATTAGTCCTTGATACTAGGACTTGACCTACATCAGTCAGGAACATCTGATGACAGGTGCCGCTAGATCCTCCTTTGTGCAGACTTGAGTGGCTGTTGCTTTTATCCCTCTTTTAAAAACCTTCCTATCACACTTTTTGTTTCTTTTTAAAAAATGATAACAGAAGTTATTGAGCTTTGTTTAATGTGATTAGAGAATCTCCCGGATGAAAGAACACCAGAGATGAGCTGCTCCCAAGAACATCTGATGATAAACTGTAACAGTAATTGAGTTTTTGTTATTCTTTTGAATTATAAGACTATTCCTTAAAAGAGAGTGTGTGATTGCTTTCATGGTGTCAGCATGAGTATTTCTTTACTCGTATCTGGATGTAATTTCTGCATATGATGTTCATATTTAAAGTTATAGAAGGTTTAACTCTATGTTGTATTGGTCTTCTTTTCCTATATCAATAGTTGTGATGCCTGAGAACAGGAATGTAAATTGTTATGTTTAAAAAAATTAAACACTTCCAATCTCTTATTTTAAGTAAAACTCCGTAGTATTAATTTTTGCTGTGTTTTGATCACTGTTTGTAGAAAAGGACCTTCACCCCCTTTAAAACCTGTGTATTGGGATCGCAGAGATAACCACGGTTGTTATTCAGCCTGTCTGTTTGCCTGTCTTGTTCTTACTTGTCTAAAGAAATTGAGTGGTTAAACCAGTCTCATCATTAGTCAGGGGATGGACAGACTGTCTTTGTTATAACTGACAGTGTGTGTGAGTACTTTTTATCTGTTGTGGTCATCTGAACTCACTGGCAGTTGTGACCCTCTGTGTCAGCTTTACTGACTGAGCCTTTACCTGCGATCTGAGCGAGTGGCCTCGGGGCTGTGCTTCTTTGGTGGTGGTGGGAACAAGTAATTGGGCCCAGGGAGCCCATCTAGAGCTAGGGAAGCAGAGGCTTGGGAAAGTCTTTAAAATGGAAATTGATTTGTCACCATTGGCATAGATGATTATGCTAAGAGCACAAAAATACCAAGGTTAGGGGCACTTGGCTGCTTTTTGACAATCATGTATAAAAGGGGAAATAATAAAATGATTAATTATAAATGGATTATTTTTTATATAATTAACTTATTAATGAAAATGTTCTTTTAATTCTAAGTCAGGGCTGAGATAAGTTTCCTTAAGAGAAAACTTAAGAGAAAACCTGTCTTTCCTGAAATACTTAAATAATTTGAGAATTTTTTTTCTTGTAACTTGAAGAGCTTTCGTTTGGAAGGAGTTTGTTCTAATTCTAAGAGAGATTTAAAATTAATTCCCAAAAGTTATCTTTTTCTCTTAAATGTACTATTGGCAAATACTGGGAAATAAGATGAAAGGTATTTGTGTTAAACTATTAAACTATGCCAAGGGTAAATCATAATTACTTGAAAAATAGAGATAGCAGATGCCTCATTTTTCCTCGATACCCTCAAGCTAAAGAATGTGAACTGACTTGCCAGATTAGTTAATAGGGAAACTTTCACTTGTGTGTTTTCTTTCTGTCATTTTAGTAGGTATTACTATTTTTACTTTTCAGATGAAAAAATTGGGGCACAGAAAAATAGAGTCACTTACTTGCCCAAAGACAGACAGCTAGTAGGAGGCAGGGATGGCGAACCCCAGATCTTGCGGGTGGAGCAGCTGGCTCCTAATTGGGGCGCGTGCCGGCTCAGGGAGCATGGGAGGGAAGTTCTCGCAGACTTTGCCCAGTATGCCCAGGGGCAGCCAGGTCCTGACTGTTCTCAGTGACAGGACAGAGGAGGACAGCTGGAAATGCTATGAAAAAGTGTTAGCTAGGAAGCCATTTTCTGTTTCCAACTAGAAGAAGAAATGGGGGTCTAGTGTTATTTTAGAAAATCTAATTGGAATTTGAATTGAAGACCTTGAATTTGAGCTCCAGTGACTTAGATTTATGACTTGTGAGCCTTAGGATGCTAGTTTTTAAATCGAGCTATAATTTGCTGGCATTGGACTAAAAAGTCTTTTCGTAAAACCATTCAGTGTGGATCTTGTTGGTTAACGTTGAGGTCATTGTTTTTCTCTGCAAAAAGCGAAGTGGTTTATTTATCGCTCTGTGTCTTCCTGTTGGGTCCTGGACCAGGGGAGCAGCATTCCTTGATCTTGGAGGATTATTTGGGTGGGTAGAAACTAGCTAGATCTACCTTCCTTACAAATTTGTTCTTTCAGGGGCGGGCCTTTCTGGTTTGAATTGTATCTTAACTTGTAGGCTAATCCTCTTTGCTTTCAGTTTTAATGTCTTTATCTACAAAATACACTAGAAGTTTCCAGTAGATCTGGCTTTTGTTATGTAGGTTATGCCTTATAAAAAATGCTGCTGCCTGAATAAATTAAAAGGGTACCTTTTTACAAGACCCCAATTTAAAAAAACATCTTTAACTTACCAAGGCCATTTTGCTTTTTCAGAGCACTGTGAAGTAGCAAGTAGAGCGAGAAAATGCGAGATAAAAGAGAAATGGCTTCCTTGGAATAGCCTCTGCCTTTTCTCCTCTCTGCTGGAAGGGGAACATTTTTGATGTCATAATCCTAAAATCCCAAGGGTATTCTTACCCTTAAGAGTATAGAGGCGTGACAAACTAAAAAAATAACAGAATCAGGGGCATCCATGTATCATTAAAAGTAGGAATATGTAAATCCATTTTGTTTTAAGGATAAGAATAAACTGACAATGGGACTATTTAGGGTAATTTTTCAAAAAGATATTTTAAGGCTTCTTGTTTTCACCCATTCTCATCTTTAATCTGTCACAGGGTAGTAGGCACGTCCTCAGAGACAGACCTTTTGGCAGACTCTGTCTTGGGTAAAACTATCAGGGTTGAGTACTTAAAACCGATAGCAAGTTAACGTGTAAAAAGGTCCATTCACAGTGGAGGAGCAGTCCTTTCAAAAGTTAGTCTGATTTGTAGTGTACATCTTAAGAAACTCTGCTCACAGCTCAAGTCCTTGAAATGTTTGTGGTACAGCACAATTCCCAGCACCGAAAGCTGCCGCAAGTAGTTTCACATTGAGACTAAATGCTCAGTGTGGTAAGTAATGAGGGCATGTATATTCACGTGTTTTTGTGAAGGTGCGTATTATTGTTGGGCCCGTTAAAATTTAAACAAAATGAAGTGATGGGTAATAGAATATTTCAGTTAGAAAGGAACTCAAAACACATTGTGTGGTCCAACTTCACCGTGTAAGGACTGACAGAAGATTGACTCACCTGTATCTTCTTTCCTTGCATCTTTACAAAGTCGTTTTCATAACCCACTGAATTCATTTGGAGTCGTCTTGTCTCACTGGTTAGCAGACCCGGAGCTCTCGGTATCAGGCACGTGGGAAGCACAGGGTTTTCCGGTACATGTGCTGGTTGCCGTGGTAGGGTCATCTGCACTAAGTCTAGATTCTGCAGTGGCCTCCGAATGAACTTGGTTCTGGCTTCCCGGGGTGTAGTATATACAGTGAGTGAGGTTTCCTTTTTCTTTTGAGGCGCATGCACATTAAAAGCACCCATGAGTGGGGAGATGGATGTGAGGGGAAGCTGGGGCTTGATGGAAAATGAAGACACTTGTTGATCTGCTTTTCTAATTAGGAAGAGAAAGCAGACAGTTTCAGGCAATAAATATACACATATGGAGTTCTATTTTTATGAAGCAGAGACTCTGTTTAACCTTCTCGTCTGGGGGGCTCTCTAAGGGGTATCAGCAGGAGTGGTCTTCAGAGTTAGGGGATGCTGTTCCTCCGAGGGTATAAATGGGTTATCTCTACCCTCACTGCACGCTCTGGACCTGGCTGAGGGACAGAGAGTTCTTTACCTGTGATATGGTTTGAGCCTGTGATCCAAGAAGATGAACTTCCTCAGCGTCCCTGTTCTCTGCTTCACGCTGGATTGATACTCTTCTTTCTGCCCAAGAGTGGGGAGCCTCCCTGCGGCTGCTCTGCATTCTGTCCAGGGTCCTGAAAGCTGCTTCTCCTGTTTTTTGCCCTTCTCTCCGTCTCTTCAGTCTTCTCATCCACTGCTGCGTTCACTGGCCTCCTCGTGTGCCCTTTTCCCTCCCAGCTAATCTCTGCCTTGTTCCCCCTCAGCTTACCGTGGGCCTTCTCTTTCTCCCCGTACCGCCAGCCTCCGTAGCTCTCTGCAGCCACTGCTGGTCCTTCCCCATCTGCCTTCCCCCCGTTCTCCTCTGGGTCCCGGCTGCTTCCTTGACACCACAGAACATTCTCAGGGCTCACCGACTCTCAGCAGACACGTCCCGAGCACTGAGCATGGCTGATGCTCAAACAACATGGGTTTCAACTGGGTTTGGACAGTGCTGGGACATCAAAATCCATTTATGTGTGGATTTTTTTCAATAAATACATACAGTACTGTAAATGTATTTTCCCTTATGATTTTCTTAATAACTTTTCTCTAGCTTTATTGTAAGAATATAGTGTGTAGTACATATCAAATACAAAACACGTGCTAATTGGCTGTTCTTGTTCTCCGTAAGGCTTCCGGTCAGTGGTGCATTTTTAGTAATTAGGTTTTGAGGAGTCAGAAGTCACACGTGGATTTTCTCTTGCGAGAGGGGTGGGTGCCCTAACTCCCACGATGTTCAAGGGTAGGCCGTGTTTGCCGAGTACTGTCTTGGGTGCCTCGTGTGAACTTGAATGTCTCTGTTTCCTTCCTGAATCCCTGTCACCACCCTCATTTACATTGCCATAGTCCTCATGTGGGCCTTTTCCCCCACTCCATGTGTTAGAAGACTTCTCAGGTGGCCCCTGCTCAGGTGTTAGATTTCCCAGGTGTCCCCAACGTCACTCATCTGAACAGAGCCCCGGCACCCTTCCTCCTGAGTACAGATCTGAACGTGTCCCACACGCTTGCAAACTGTTTCTGCAGACTTTGGGCACGTGACCCAGCTGTGACCTCTCGTGTATTTAAAAGTGACCCGGCACCTGCTGGATTGCGCACAGCCACACCACTCGTTAGCTCCTCCTCCCCAGAACTTCTGGTTTTGCTCTGTTGGGCTCAGTCTGTCACCCTGCTTATTAGAATTCTTCCTCTTCCTTCTAGGCCCAGTTCAGACACCGTTCATTTTAAGGAGCCTCCCCTAGTTCCCTCTGCCCATACCTGTTGCTGGATTCCTGTCATAGCAGTAGCTGTGTCGTCACCAGTCTTGGTGAAGCTCAGTAAATGCGTGAGGTGGCCCTCATGCAGTGCCTCCCAGTACCTGATGGGCACGCACATGGGTTTGGACAGTGCTGGAACATCAGAATGACCTGTGCCTACTTGAGCCAGGTTTTCCTGAGGCGGGGCCTTGGCCCGCATCCTTTTACAAAAGCCTGGGAGTGATTCCAAAAGAGACCGCTTGCTTCTGGGTGTCCTGCCGGCCACCGCAGGTGCCAGGGTCTGGGGGGGAGCCGCTGACCGGCTGACTGAAATTCTTCCCTTTTCACCCAGATCTTCACCACGCGAGTCTCAGGAGGTGCCTTTCTCTATTTAGAGAGAGATTCTTGGTCAGAATATTCATAAATTGAACTTTATTGGGCTTGTACACCTGGGTTTCTATTTCACAGATCACGACCTTTTTCTCTCTTGATTTGTAATATAAGTCTGTCATTCAACATGCCTGGTCAGATGTCAGCTCTGAGCCTAAACCGAGTCATTCAGAGACAGTAAGAGCGTCGTAGCTGGATTTGGAGGAACTGTGAGGAGGAGTCTCTGTGAGGAGTCGGGAGCACGGGATGGACTCCGACTTGATGTGTCTTTCTGGGCCCCACAGTTTCTGGACTCTCAGTAAAGAACTTGCTGTTTTTTTGAAAGAACAGGAATAGTAACAAGGTAAACTCTTCCGTACCGGTTTATCAGTTGGAATTCGAAAAACTGTGCACTTTCAAGGGGTGCCCCTCCCACCCCTAGGCCTGGATACTGAAAGCTTCACCAAGTAGGGGGAATCCGATTTGTTCCTATTTCAAGTTTTTTGGTTTTATAAGACAAAATGATTTATTTCTGTGTGTACCTTGAAGCACTGATAGAGACTTAAAATTTGATTTTATGCTTTTAGGGTTCAAATAATGGTCTTTCCTTTATCCCATAAATAAGACCACTCTGATGGCTGACGGCGTTAAAACTGATTCCAATAACTTTCCAACATTTTTGACTCTGTCCTACAGAAATGTTTTATGTAGTGACCCAGTATATCCCAAATATATTTGTGAATAATGGAAAAAAGTCTCACAGAACAATCACCTTCCCATGTTGTACTCTGATTGCTACCCACCAATTGGGTTTCACCCCGCCCTGGAAAACCCTGGTCCGTCCACAGATGGTGAGACTCCTGAAGGCCTCCCCGCAGCCAGAAGCCAGGCCTGACTTGGCAGAGATAAGAACCAAAGTATCTGTGAAGGAAACGTGTTCATTTTACCTTTGATGACAACAATATATGTTACGTTTCATACGTGTTAACATCACACGTAAAGAGGCATTCCTGGGTTCTATACAGACTGTCTTTTGCTAGTTTGAAAGTATCATTGGCTGTCTCGATGGACGTGAATACAACTGAAGGAGTTTTCGGAGTTCTTAAGTCCTCAAGGGGGCTAAACCGTCTAAAATCTGACAGTATCAATATGTATTTTTTTAAGTCTCAGTCTTGAAATTAGAAGTAACTGAGGACCTTAGTCTATTTTGTTGTTATTCTTTAATTCTCTCACTCATGATCAATTTGTTTCCTTGAAAGAAATTTTTGTAGAAAATAAAGGTAATAAAAAAAATAGAAGGTCCAAATTCTAAATATTTTTGCACATATATCCTTACAGACTATTTTTGGTATACATGTTTACATTAAAGAAAAACATTTTAAAATCAGCTGACGTACTATACATAGTTTTGTAATGTATAAAAAAGATGTTAAAGGCTTTTTTCTATCAATACTGTTAATAGTGGAATAAAATTTCATTGCTATGAATTAGAATTCATGTATTATACTTTATATACATGTAATTTAACCAGTTTCACTATTGTTAGACATTTAAGTAAGTTCGCAGTTTTTAACTATTATAAACAAGGCCTCACTCAACATTTTTATACATGTCTTTATAAAATTAGCTTACAAGATTTTTAAAATGGACTAGAAATTGCTGGTATATTTGTGTCTCCCCTTTAGTTATGGTTATGGTACAGAAATCTTTTCCAACCTGTTTATTTTAAAGAACTTTTATCTTTTCTCAGAATAGTGTCCCCTTTGCTGTTATATTGTGAAATAAATATAATTTGAGATGGAAACTTGATTTACTAGAAACTGATTCCAGTTCTTGCCTTAATTTTCAGACAGGACCTGTAATGAAAAACAAAGAAAACAAACTAAGAGGAAACAAAGTGTTCTGCGCGGTGGGTTTCTTACCTAGTGTAGTAACTATTTGTTAAATGTTCACGACCTCGCCAGGTGTACCAGTGACAGCCCTAGGCGGTCATGCTCTAGGGTAGGAGAGGCTTTTATGGAAAACAACTCTTGTATTTGAATTGGCTTTAACTTCTTAAGTCTTTAAGTAAATGTAATTGCTGCTGCTGCTGCTAACCCTGCCATCTGATGTCGCTCAGCCCATCATAACGCTTTTCCAATTTTTTTAATTGTAGAGAGACAGGTTGTCTCCTACCTATGGGCGATGGGACTTGTGACGTATGTTAAGTTCAAATGACCCATAGATGCATGACAAGTCTTGGTTTAAGTCTTAATAGTAGATGCCTTTGTGAACACGTGTCCTTTGCCATTTCAGGCATGTCCGTGTACATATTGTGAGGTGTAGCATTTTCAGAATCACTTTTAAAGTATCTATTTATAAACAGCCTTTTATTTATACATGTATTTTGATAATGAATATATGTGATAACCATTTTGCAAAAAAGTTATAGTGAAAGTGTAGAAAAAAATAAGCAAATACAACCCCTCCATTCTCACATAACTACCATGGGCTGTTTCTTTCCAGTCTTTTTTCTTATGTGTAGATTTTATATTGTTGTAAGCAGACAGTTTAACACTAATATTTGTCGAAGGGAATATAAATTTAGATGTACCAGAGGGCTAATGAGTTAAAAAAAAATGTACACCAGATCGTTGATTATGAGAATTCAAACTTTCTTATGCATTGATTCCTTTTAGTGCAATATTGTGTTGAGCTGTAAATAAAAGAGTATTGCTAATCAAGTTATTGGGGTTGTCATTTATTAGAAATGCAACATTAAAATTGTACAGTACCATAATTCTGAAAGGATCTTTACCATTTCCTTCTCTTTTGAGACTCCTACCATTGGAGGGAAGTGGATTTCTGATGACTCTTAACGGGGATGTCTTGAGTACCTTCTTCAAGAAGACTAAGACACCAAGTCATGTTAGTTACATTGGAAAAAATGAGACAGGTCCATATATATCCACATACACACACACTTGTCAAACTGCCAAAATGCTAATGTAACTTTATCTTAGTCTTTCAGGAGATGTGTTCTGCATTCAAAGAATATCATTTCATGTCCCTGAGATGATAACCACAAAATTGTCACAGGTTTTTATTTAACTTGTGCCCAGAAGCCATCATATTTGTTATCAGGACACCTGTTTTATACTGCATACCAGTGACTGATACTTTCCCTTGGGGGCTGAGAGTTTTTTCTTTTGGTTATTGGAAATTATTGGAATGAATGATACATGCATGTAGAAAAGACATGTAAAGGAGTTCAGAGGTGGCTGAAAGGCTTTGCAGTCGGACAGCCCGTGCTCAAGTCTGGACCCTGCCACTTCCGAGGGCTGTGTAATGGGGACAGTAATCCCGCTCGGCCTTACGAGGTACTTGTGAGGATGGCATGAAGCATCTTAGGTAAACTGTAAAGCCCAGTGTGTTCTGATGCTGGTACTCCTCAGACCACATGGGAAGACTGTTCTTAAACAGGGTATTGTCAATTAAACCACAGTAAGCATCCTAAGAAACCCACCAGCCTAACTGTAAAACCATTTCTCTCTCTTTCCAGTCTTCAAGCAGTGACAGTGGTGGGAGCAGCAGTAGCAGCAGCAGCAGCAGCAGCATCAACAGCCCGGACAGGGCCAGTGGGCCAGAAAGCAGCTTAAACCACATCGTCGCCGGGTCCAGCCCCAACACCCCTCAGCCCATGCCCGAGCAGTCTGCACTATGCCAAGGCCCCTACTTCCACATCAACCAGACCCTGAAGGAGGCCCATTTCCACAGCCTGCAGCACCGAGGACGGCCTCCAACTTGACGGGCTGGCAGTTTCTTGCCTTCTGTGAAGGGACAGCACTGTGCAGATTTGATATTTCATCTTACGGTGTTTTAAAAAATTGCACACACAAAAAAATGCCTGTTGGCTTTTCAGTCTATATTTGAAATAATGGGTTAACAGGCAGTTGTTTACTTGTGGTTTTGCTGCACTATTGCAATTTCAAAGGGGCTTCGAAGCAATTTTTTATAGGATTCTTTTGAGGGTGGGTATCCAGCCCATGTCAAGGTATGAGGAAATCTCATCTGCGTGTTGAATCCATAGTTTGTCCAATTCAGATCGATTTCCAAATCTGTCAATTAGAAATTCTACTTTATGTAAAAAAGACCTTTTAAAAATGCAGGATCTTCAATTTTTTAAATTCAATAAACTAGTAAAGAGTATCTAGTTTCCATGAAAAAACATAAGTTTTTTTTTTCCCAAAATGTAGAAAGCTTGATTCAGTCTTGCACTGAAATTAATTGCCATACTACCTCTTAGTATGTAGATGTCCTGTTGAAAGCTCTCCTTTGTGACAGGAGAGTCACCGATCCTGGTGGGACTGTGTAAGTGAGGCACCCCCCTCGTAACCGTCTCCCCTCTTTGCTATATATTTGTATTTCCAGAGGGAATGTCCTTCAGACTCTTGTATACCCGGATACCTTCTGTTCCCGTCGTCCCTCCAGAGCCCGCGTCTCAGACTTAGCAGGAAACACTGCACAGTTCCGACAGTCGAGAAATACGTAACGACTTTTTGTCTTACTCGCAAACTTGTTCTGTCAGCAGCTCGTGTGATCTCCTTGTAGTGTTGAGAATGAAGGCGTTGAATGCTGACGAAAGTGTAAGTTACCTGAACTGATGTCTGAAGTCCCAAGTATCGTGAGACTGTTTGTTGGACAAGGATTCGCTCTATGCTTAAAGTAATCCCTAATGGTCTAGGGGGCCGCGGCCCACCACTGAAACTGGAAGGACTGGTGCGGCCGAGGAACAAACGAGCAGAGGCACCCTTAGAAGAAACGATGCGATAGTATTTATTTAGAGAGAGACGGCTGTGTCTCCGTGTGACTTGGTCATACTAGAGAGCCAACCAAGTGTGAATAATGAAGGTGTAGATGAGTCATCTTCCTCGCTGACAAGCTGTCTGAACAAGGAGCCAGGATGTGTCGGGTCATCTGCTCGGGACAGTGCCGGGGGGACAGCCTGCCATTGCATGTAGAGGAAAGTGCCTTAGAGTCCACCCACATCCTCCCGCCTGCTCACACCCCCCACTCCACTCCACTCCGCATCCACACAGCACACGCAGGCAGGTCTGAGCAGCACGGAGAGCTCTAGTTAAGGGGAAATTACAAAGGACATGGGGACAGAACTACAATTTGGAGTTGAGAACTATTGTAGGAATAGGATAAATACATATACCTCCTTTCCATGGTTTGTTCTCTACTATGGATAGAATCGAAAGGTTAGTTACTTGAAGTAGAAATTTAGAGTCGTGGGGAAAGAAGTTACAGCACAGACCCATGCTTACGGAATGGTTTGTGCAAGAATTTTTTTACTACCATCTCCCAAGTTTTAAAAGTAGATGTTTGACAAGGACTTTCGATCTTCATGGGTATAGTGGCAGGGAATATGGAAAGGACGCATTGCTAATATTTTGTCTAAGGATAAAGCAAACGACAACTAAATGCTGTAAGAAGACAAGCTGAGCTTTCAGACACACACGGGCACAACACAGTGCAGAAATACCCAGGAGGACTCCTGCAGGCTTAGTGGGAGGCAGCCTACTGAGACAAAATGTGTATTAACAAGAACGCGTAAAACGTGAGAAGGCAAGTTACCTTTTATTTACCACCCAAGTAAAGGAAACGGAAGATGAAACCATCACCAAACAAATCAAATTTTTCCCAGATAAGTCGGATGATAATGCCGGGTTAGCAGTTCACTCTTTTACCCTCCTAAAACCGAGAAATAATCTCCATCCTGTCCTGTGTATTTTCTACGGCCTTGGCAGCCTGAGGTACGTTTTTATTATGGGGCTACCTGACAGTGTAAATGGGCATCTTTGAAAACTTCTTTCAGCTCAAGCTAGTAAAACCTTGTACTTCTCTATTGCGCCGCCATTAAAAGCAGCATTAGTGCATTTTGTCATTCAGTTCTTTATCGATTATTTGGAGGGGGGAGCCTGTTGGGTGGTTTGGTGGGAAAGGGGGACAGGAACAGGGATGAACCCCTGGCTTTCTGCACTGACCTGGGCTTCTGACTCGATGCTTCTGCTGGTTGATTTGGTCTTTCGGGTGCTTGTCATGCTCAGTGGGAGAAGTCCAAACCTCCAAGACAAGATGACAATTTGAGTAGCATGAACAGGTAGCTTGGGGGCCCAGCGACAGCCTCTTAGAATCATTACCTGATCTGACTCGATGCCAGCGGAAGTATGTTATGGGGTTCTTGGGAGTTGAATGTACTGCTCCTGGGGGTGAACTGATTCTCTGTTCCAGTCACCAATCCAAATAGAACCTGATGGACAAGAAAGGGGTACAGTAGAGTGACGTGCTGGGTTTTCTATTGTCCAGTTAACAGAAAATCACTTCCGTCAGTAAGCAGTTACTCCTTGCTTTTGGGGAATGTTCTTTTGAGTGTTAATGCTTTAAAATGACTGTTTTCATTGTCCAGAGGTCAGCCTCTCAGAGTCACACGGTTCTTTTACTTTAGTCCTCTTTCTGAGGCCTTGGTAAAGCCTTACTAATCCTCATCTACAACCAAAGGGGTCAGATGGTGGTTGCCTCAATGGCGAGATTTTATTTAATCCTCTTTCAGTCTTTAAAGCCAAGCTCAGCTATTTGCGTCTCATCCCGCTCCCTACACTGCCTCCTGGAGCATTCAGTGCTGGAGCAGGTTCATTCTGAATTTAAGCCCGTGGCGCTTCATTCACACTGGGCAGTTTCTCACTCGACTTACAGAAGTTCTCTGCACCAGGCGATTAAGGTTGCTGTTGAGGTGAGGTGTGAAAACGTCCAAGTCGAACGGGTCGATGAATGCTTCCAAGGAGTCGGCCACCTTCTCAATCCTGAAAAAAGGCATTACGATACTCTTCTGCATTAAAATACCATCTTCCGGTATTTTAATGCTATAGATATCCTACAACTGGATTTGTTCTCCTTAACTGCTGACTTAGTACCCCTTGTCACTATCATTGTGCTTAATTCTCAAGAGTTTGACCTGTAATGTCTGTCAAGTCCATCCTTGTTGTTTTTAGGGAGGGCACTCGAGGCTCAAATTATACCCAACAGTCGGTGGGCTGACTCATAAGGAAGAGGAATGCGATTCCACCTGCTCCACTGGACCGTGGAATTTATCCAGCAGGTGGTCATTATTTATCATGCTGGTAATATGAGGACTGACCAATCAAAGCAAACACAACTAACGTGCAATAAGAGGCCGACTGAGTGGGGGCTCCCCAGGGCTGTTTGCCCCTGGAAGGGGCCGCCCTGGGAAAGCCCAGGGGGTGCCGGTACCTAGAGTCCTGTTTGCTGCGGCTGCTTTTCACCTCTTCGCCCTTGGCTGTCAGAACAATGTTGAGATAACGTAGATCGTAGAGCAGCTGCAGTGCCCGATTCTGGGTCATTGGGAAGGCGCCTTCTTTCTGCAACCGAATTCCCCGTCCCCACCATTAAGGGAGGTGACTCGTTACATGAAAATAATAAACAGCCTTAGGTTTGGGTTGAGTTCTAGCTTGTTATTTCAGAAGCAGAAGCTGTTTACACGCACGTGGCCAGTTTACGCTCGTGACAACACAAGTTGTTAGAAACTTGGTCTTAAAACTAAAACTCTTAACAGCAGGGTGGAGACTCTGCCCTTAAAAATGGCCTCAGGTACACAAATGATCATATTTAAAGGAAAAAAAGTCCTTGCATGAAGGAGAGGCATCGTGAAGAAGCTCAAGAGAGACTTACCCGAATTCTTTCCCAAATCAGGTGGTTCTGTCTCGAAAATATTACAAATGAAATGGGAATACACGACAAGGCCGGGAGGCTTCCCAGAGGGTGAGGGCAGTGGGGGGCAGGGAGATGGGAACCCCTTCCATGAGCACCTCGTGTGCCACATGCTGCTCTTCGGAACCCTAACTTCCACACAGTCCCCCCCAGCACTCTGGTGGCCGAATTCGCTCCTGAGACGCGGTTGAGTAGGGAGGGGATGGGACGTATGTCTCTGTGACTCTGAAGCCCGCGTCCTCCACTGCACCGAACTGCCCGCTCACTGAGGACCTGCCTGGCCCCTGAGGGCGGGTGTGATGAACCTTGCGGAGCTGGAGGCCACCACTAACCAGACAGCCTGGGCTGAGCAGTCCTTAATGTCCGGAATCCTTGGGCACTGCCCAGATCCAAGAAAAAGCTAAGGTTTTATTTTGGTTTCTAATGAAAAAAACTTCAGATACCTACCTTCATGTCTTTTTCTTCCAAAAGTTTCTCATAGGCAGCTGCTACTTGAACCATACAGCTTTTCAGCATCTCTTGCAGTGTCACCTTTGGCAAGGCATGGCCTCCAACTCGATTGATTTCCTGGCATAAGCTAAACAGGAAGGACTGCACATACCAGGACGGCTAAAAGAACAAAGCGATGTGGAGTTGCCAACTTGTACCAATTAAATGAGAAGCAGTAGACGCGAACTCATTTATCCTGATCAGGCTTACACGCCAGGACCTGAGCTCTCCAGTCAGCCCCTCTTATAGCAGACCAGGTGACAGATATGACTGCTACTTGCTGTCATTCCCTCGGAGGCCTGGGGTTGACCTAGCAGGGGGCACTGTGTCTCTTATATTACTGTTTTCACTCCAGGGTGAGTGGTTCTCTAATTAGCACAGAGCCTGTGCTACAAAAGGAATCATTGACATCTCGAACAATCTATTTACTTGGCCCTACGTCCACTCTACGCACACCCCCAGGAGAAAGTTCTAAACATTACTTGCAGCTCTTCCTCAGAAGCTACAAGTCTGTTGAATGATTTTCTAAAATCCTTCTCCTTCACACAGAGCAGGTTTCCCCCTTTCCAGCCCACGGGCCCCCCAACTGCCCTGGCTCACCTGCACAGGCAGTCGGATCTTGGAGGTGACGCTGCTGCCCGACTCGGCTTCCTCCTGGATTTCCAGTTCATCCCAGCTGGTGGCCGTGGCCAGGACTGAGCCAGCATCATCTGAGAGCAACGACTGGCTGAACCCGTGAGCCAAAACCTGGTAATAAAAGGCAGACCCCAGAGAAGCCATATGGACCCTGCGGAGCTGGTTTCAAACTCCCAGAGTAACCCTGAAATTAGCTGCCACTGCTTAGGCCACGTGTGGGCTGGCATGTAGTAAATATCACTCTTCTTTTGCCGAACTGCTGATATCAGCAATGGGATTTCCTTGCTAACTACTCTACAAATGTCAGGGTCCACCTCTTAAGACACCAGTGGAAACTATAGGGAATATGATATTTAGGTTGAAAAGCACGGAATATAGACCCTTGTCCAGCAAGAAGGTTTTAGTCTCATCGGAGTTTCTGTCTACAAACTCCAGGCTAAAAATAAATGAAAAAGTTTTGACATTTGATCTACGTGGCAGAGATAAGTGAAAGAAACTGTATGAAATAAAACTTGTTATTCCCTTAATACTAAAGGACCTTATCACGGTTGGCAAGACTGGGTTATGATCAGCAGGAGGCCAAATGAGGATGAGCTGGTGAGCTTGGAAAGAGTATGTTTACTGTCACTTACCCTGACAACTGCCGAGCTCCAGACCCGGTGGCCCAGCAGGCTCTGCTGGAGGAGGAGCTCCTTGGCCTCCTGCCACTGGGCCTGTGCAGGAAGGACTTCCTGAGTTTTCCCCTTTCCCTGTTTCTTCAGAGCCCTAGAATCCCTCGCTGGTTTCTCAGCGCTCCCTGGTTTTCCCAAGATGCACTGCTTCAGGTGAGGACACAGTTCTCCCAGCGACTGGCAGAGTCTGGCCATGAAAAGGACCGCATGCAGCTTGACCGCGCTGAGGGCCTCCTGCTGCCCTTGCACCGCTTCCTCAATGCTCTGCAGCTCGGCCCGGATGCAGTCCGCGATGTGCTTGATGCACGCCACCGAGTGCGTCCGCAGCATTTCCTGCACAGTCCCAGCGTCTGCGTACCTGTCAAAGGCACAGGTCTTGGCTTGTGTGAGGGAGACGTCCTTGGACGGTGACGCGTCCCCAGAGGGAAGGTAAGCCAGGAGGTCATCCAGCTTCACCTTGAGTTTAGCATCGAGGGCAGAGCAGAAGTTCTGCACACATGGGCTGATAGCTTGAGCCTTCATGGAGAGCCCGCTGCCGGCGAACTGCCCCCGGGTTGCCACGGGGACCCAGGCGGCGTCGGAGGGCAGGTCGTTAGGACTCTCGGACCAGAGGAAGGCAGACATGTTGTGCTCGAAGTAGATGTGCTTGCTTGAAGGGGAGCTGCTGGAGCTGCTTTCCAGTTCCCGCAAAGCCGAAACGAGGAGCTCTTTGGAGCTCGTGGAGATGGAGTCAAAGCCCTCTTTTGTCAGAGTCTAAAAGAGAAGAAAAGTGCTCTAATCACAGTTCCTCCCAGGAAATCGGAAAACGAGAGCACTAAGTGGCCATCTGCCCCAGCTTTCCGGAAGTTCTCCGCCAGGCTCAGAAAGATGACATGGGGCTGGCAGAGGACAGTCACCACGGATGGACAGGGATGCGTTCCCCACCAACCGACAGAGGCCTGGATGCTTTTTCAGCATCCGAATCTGGATCTCTGTTCATGGCTGTGGTTCATTTATCCAAAGGAACCACCCTAGAAAGTCATTCTAACACCCTGGAGTAAGTCACAGGGAAAGAATACGCTTAGCAAGTGACAGGAGGCTACTCAGTCAAAAGATCACCCTAGGACCGGCCATGAAACAGGGACCACATGACTTCCCACCGTACCTGTAATCGGTCGAGGAACAGCTGTTGCATCAAATCCTCCCAGAACAGGAGTGGCTTCTCCAGAAGCCGGCGACATACCACATCCCAGCTGTGACTGGTGGACTCATTGGCAAGCAATTCCCACATGGCATCCCGGATCCCCGCGAGACCTTTCATGCTCTTCACGTACATCAGCAGGCTGGTGATCCCGTTTTTAATGTCCTCATTACACCTGCAACAGAGTCATTGCCCTTGGGCCTCATTAGAGTTCTGGTTTCACAGCTTTACTGAGGAAAACAGCAGGACTCCACGTGACAACCTCTTACCCGGGTCCCAATGTAGAGATACAATGATCTCAGAGCGTTTCAAAATAGGTGTAAACGCAGCGTTTCTGGCTGAGTAGGGGGGAGAGTCTAGTCCCTTCGCCAGGCCTACCCTTGCTTCCTCGAGGTCTCCAGAGGGAAGTCGTGAGCCCCAGACAATGGCTTCAAAAACAATGCACTAAATAAAAGGTTAGGACGGGCAGAACTCATAAAGAGAATTTAAAACCCTCTGCATAATACTTTGAAAGACAAGTTCCTTCCTGGTTCTTCCACAGTGGGGGGCTAATCTGCCATGAAAGGTAAGTGACAGGTGGCACTACCTATTGGTGGCATGCAGAGCATCACCCAGGAGATCCTCACTGGCCCCTGGATGGCCCATCCAGGCCGGCGGGTGGGTCCCTGCCAGCCTCGGGGAAGCTGTGCGACTCACATGTGGATCCACTGCTGCAGCGTGTCTTGCAGGTACTCCTGGCTGATGGGGTGCGCGAGGGTCCGCAGAGCCGGCTGGAATGCGACGATGGACGCGGGCAGGTGTCGGAACCAGCTGCACAGCTTCATCTCTCCTTGCAGGACGCCGGTGCCCTTCCCTAAAGAGAAGGCCAGGTGAGGAGGAGTCGGGCCATCCTCTGAGGGGCATATTAAAAAGTGGACCTTGAGGGCATTTCCAAAAATCATCTGGTCTTCCCAGGCAGGCCAGACGGGACCCCTGAAGGAGGGAGAAAGGAAAGCAGAGAACATGCCTGGGCCTCCCGCAGCAGGGGGCTGGCAGCTCCCCTCCCGCTCTGGTCATCCTGTTGGTTGAGGAGACGGCAGAGACGGGGAGGGAAGAAGAGGGAGAGCTGGGTGCGGTACAGTCCTTGACATTTTCAAAGTAGAACTTAAGTCATCGAAATATGAGGTGATGGTTTCCCCTTCCTCGCAGTCCTACCTCCCTTGAAGCTCTAAGGAAAGAATCAACCACTCATCCTGATCGGAGTTGTAACTCTTCAGAGGTGACCTCTCCAGAAGGATGCAGCCTATGCGGTGCACAGGCACCCTTGAGTTTGAAACATGGGGTCCTTCTGAGGTCCCTTGTCCTTGTTTTCCAATGCCATGACAAATTAACCAGTATTCTCTTTCGTGAGAGGGAAAAAAGTACTAAACTTAAGTACCTAGAGGGAAACTGAGGCATAAGGAAGCAGTACTCTAGTTGAAAAATAAAGTAAGCCAGAGATGAGACCATATAATTCACATCTCTGTGGAAATGACCACATGGCTGCCGCCATATTCTACTCATCCCCTTCTATCTTTGGCCAAGTCTCTTCCACCTGACCTTTGAGTTCAAGTCTCCTAAGGCACAGTCCTTTGTCATCTCTCTTCCTACTGATGATGTCATCCGCCTCCACGGTTCCCAACAACAGTCATGTGGGGAGCACTAAACATGTGTGTCTCCAGCGAGACTGCTCGCTGCTTGCTCTGTTCTGGACCCGCCATCGCCCACTTACTCACATTCCCGTTCCAAGGTGTCGGTCATCTCCAATGCCGTACTTGCAAGGGTGAACTAATCACTGGCCCTTCAAACCAGCTCTTTTTCTAGTAAACTCAGACTCCTCCCTTTTATGCCCTCTGCAGCTAGCCCATTGCCAAATCATCCCCTCCAAAACAGATGTCTGAGTTATCTAATTAGCTCCGTCTCTGCTGCCCCCATAGTCTGTCACCTGGGTCATAATAACAGCCTCCTAAGTGAGCTCTCAGCATCCACTCCAGTCCTGTGGGGATCCACCTTCACATCAAAGCCAACTGTACTTAATTCCAATGGAGATAAATGCTACTAAATAAAAATACAGGATGCAAGAGAACATGTAACAGAAGGGCTACCGAGCCTGGAAGGCCCAAGAAGGCTATCCGCTGTCCTCTGGATGGAGTCCAAACCCCCCTGGCCTGCTCCCTGGTTCTGACAGACTGGCCGGATCACTCCTCATGCTGCTCTTCCCCTCACCGCATATTCTCAGCCTCATCTGCTTCCTTTCAGTTCCTCAAATCTACTAACATCCCTCCTGCCTCGGGGCCTCTGCACATTCTCTTCCCTTTGCCTAGAACTTTCTTCCTTGCCTTCTTCACCTGACTAATTCTTAGAGCAATGACCAATATCGATAGTAAATAGATATGTGTGCATTTGAGTTCAAGATCTGCCTCTACCACTAGGCTGTGACCTCCACGAACGTGGGGTCCATTATTGTCCAGTTCAGAGCCTACCACAGTAGCTGGAAGATGACAGATGCTCAATAACTGTCAGTTCGATGAACCAGAAAATAAGCAAGGCTGGCTCAGAGCTCACCGGTGGGATGCTGGCCTGTGATGGTCTCCAGAGTTGAGAAGAGCAGGCCACATGGCAGGGACGGATCTGGAAGCAGACCTTCTGGTAAAGTGTAGAAAAGAGCATGAGCTTGGTTCAAGGTGGTGGCCAGCAACTCCACTAAGGAGCAAATCTGAGCCTTGATTCCAGCACCTATGAGAGGAAACCATTCTTATAAATAATTTCTCTTGGCCAAGTTAAAAACAGAAAACGCTCCCTTCTCCATTCCCATCCCCACCATGGTGCGGCTGGTTGAGGAGTTTCTGAATCGCCGCCTTTCTGGCCAGCAGGAAGTCTGTGAGGGCTTGGCGAGGAGAACTCTCTTCTAAGAGCATGATGGAGCACAGGGCCTCGGCTACAGCTTGGTCAGACATGGCTTGGCATTTGAGCAGCATCTTGCTTTCGTGCAGAATGGTTGACCTAGAAAGATGATGACAAAGGTCAGCAGGGAAATTTTTACATCTTAGGAGAAGAACCTTGGTACATCTGGAAATAAGACATATTCCAAAAAACTGTAGTGGTTGAAGCGTGGTCCTCGCCAGAGACAATCTTTATGCGGGGTCCGCTTACCGGAAGTGGCTGGCAGCTGCCACCTGCCGGATGAGGATGGGGAAGCGGGAGAGGATGGGGCTGTATCGGGAGCCAGAAGAATCCAGCTGGAGCAGGTTGTGCAGGTGGCAGCAGAGCAGGTAGAGCTGCGTGGCATGGAGGTACTGAGAAGCCTCCATCGCGCTCCAGATCATCTCAGGAATTTCTAAGAGGAGCTTGATCTGGGCAGCCATGCTGTAGAATTTCTCCTGGGATGGCTGTGGCTGCAGGAGAAGGCACAGAACTAAGTCAGAAGAACAAACAAAAGCAAGGTCAGTGTCTGGCAGGCTTGGGGAGAAACGAGGAGGCGTTTTAGGGTACAAAGCTTTTAATTAGGCCGATTCAGTGCTGTTCAGCAAGGCATCAAAGGTCAGTGTAGTAGAATTACTGGAGTCAGGCGTGCTGCAGAATCCCACCGGTTTTGTCGACCAGTTGCAAACATGTTTGTTCCATCCCATGGAGAGGTGAAATTAATCTGGTCGTTATTCAGCGTTCCCTGTGATGTCTTAGTAGCACGGAGTCCTCCACACCACCCGAGTGCGCTTTCTCCTTCCCTTTTCTAATGTTCAGCTTTCCCACTTTTCCGTCTGCTTCTTGGAGTGCATCAGGGATGTCTTTGCTGGCTGTGTCTCTTCACCAGCCCTCCACTAAACCCTCACCTGGCTCTCAGTCCTCTACTCCTCTCCGTCTGTCCTCTTATTTCAAAATTCTCATCCCTCAAACATCACCTCAAGCAGAACACTACTACCATATTTTTAGTTTTAGTTTTCACCACTCCCCTGAATCCCAATCAAGCCTCTTCTGCTGCTGCCTGGTAAGTTTCACTGCCATTCTATAATAGGTGTATTTAAATTCATCTTCCTAGCAAAAATCTTAGCCATCTGACCTCCCTGTCTATCTCAGCATATACCACCACTCTGCTCTTAACTACCCAGAAATTCACGCCCTTCTGGTGGTTTCTCTACAATCTAAGTTTCTGTTACCACTTCCACGATTCTAACGCAGGTCATTATCATCTTAGCCTTGATTAATCTAAAAGCACTTTATTTTGCTGTGTTCATTCATTACTCCCTCCAATCTTTCCTTTCCCTTGCTGTCAAATTAACCTGCTTCAAAAGCCATTTAGATCACATCTCTGCCTGGTTCCAAAAGGCTCCTTCCTGGCAGTTAAGGGTTTCCTGTCCTTCCACTACTTTCTTCCAGGGGCCCTTGAATCCGCTGGTTTTCACGTGTGGGAGAGAGGTGTGATGACATCTCCCAGGGAACATCTGGCTATATCTGGAGATATATTTGATTATCACGACGTGATAAGGGAGGAAAGGTGTTACTGGCATAGTGGACAGAGGCCAAGAACGTTTCTAAACATCCTATGCATAGGACAGCTTCTATGACAAAGAATGACCCAGCCCCAAATATCAAGAATACACCAAGGTTGAGAAACCCTACGTTAATCAAATTGATGATCTGTTTTTAATTGTCTACATGTTTCAGACCCACATTTCCAATCTCATCTGTCCTTAATGCCCCCCCCTTTACTGAGAAGGACCCAAGTCTGAAGTGACTTCCTTGGTAAGTGTATACAGTTATTTTGGGAATCAATCGCCATTATCTTAAAATGTTTTCTAGTGCTATTTGAAATTTACATTCTTCTTATCAACTGTCCATGGTTTTAATTCCTTGACTAGATTGTAAGCTCTGTCAGAGCAGGAATTTGGGGACTTCTGTTTCTTTGTGCCTTTTAGAAGGTACTCAAAGTTTTGCGGGTTTGACTGAAAATAAGTCAGATATAACAACTATCAAAATAAATACATTTCTAAAATCATGCATAGCTTTTTAATAAACCGTGAAGCGTGATTCAGTCATAGGAAAGGCTGGCTGTGTAAGGAAGGGGGTCATGGACTAAATGCACAGCTTGCAGAGGGATGAGGTTTCTCATTTCAACAGCAAAGTTATTTCCAACCTTCTTTGGTTCTATTGTGCAAGACCAGGCTACTGACCTGAATGAATCCTCCAAAAACCCAGATTGTATTAAAAAGTTCCAAAATGGAGAAGAAACTGCAAAAATTTCTTCTTCCATGTCGCTGTAAGGTTCTTCTCCCAACTTAAGAACAAATTCCTTGTTTCTTTTCTCATTCACCTCCCTCCACCCCCCGCCCAACCCCTTGACGTTGTCATCCATAAGTCAACATTCTTTAGGAACACAAATGGTTGCTCCAGTACTAGGGCGTGTTTAGTGCTTCCACACCAGGTCTAATCATTCGCATTTGAGCGGAAGAACGCCTAGGATAACCTGATAAGAAGAATAACCTTAGTTTCTCTAAAACGAAAACGTGCTGCTTTTAAAAGATTATGGCTTGCTGGCTGGTACCAGCCTCCAACGACGGGTAAAACAGCTATTTGGGATCGCCTGAAGTTATTCCTGAGTGGGGAGGGAGTGGAAATGAATGACTTGGGGGAAGGTGTCAACATAAAGAAGTCTGCTCTAAGAATAGCATAAGGAAATGTGATCTGGGAATGAGCTGGGCTGCCTGGCGAGGGAGACCCCTGGCGTCTTACGCTAACGTTGGACGTAAGAGACCGGTGAACCCTCGGCTGAAGCGAGGGGATCGAGTGCCGGAAGTCAGGGAGGGCCCCTGAGGACACGGCCGGACCTCTGAGGATGCAGCAGCAGCCAGTGAAAGCGCTGCCGGCGGTCTTCCCTGCGCAGAACCTCGAAAAGCGGCGGCAGGTTCTTCCCAAAAGCAGGTGGGGATCCCGCGGGCGCGGGGCGGGGCTGACCCGCCGGCGTGGAAAGGGTCGGGGGGCGGGGATCCGGGGTTCGGGACTGACCTGCGGGTCCCGCGACGCCCGGGCTGCGGCCGAGCCGGCCTGACGGAGACGGGCACAGTACTGGTCGGTGGCCTTCACGGCGTCCACCAGCCCCTCGGCGCAGCAGCGCATCTGGCCAATGGTGTCGGCCGCCTCGATCAGGTCGCGGTACCGCTCGCCCACCATCTGCCGCAGCTCCTCTTTCTTGTGCTCAATCTCAGCCCGAACCTGGCGCTCCAGCCCTCGGATCTCCTCCGTCCCGTGTGTCTCGAAAAGTGCCGCGGGGTCGCGCAGATCCAGCCGCTTCAGCGCGGGGGAAGTGGCTACGGCCGCCATGGTGGACTCGTCAGCAGCCCAACAGGCCACTTCCGCCCGGCGGCCCGCCCCCGTCCGGCCATCTTGGTTAGGGGCGGAACCATTTCCGCCCCGCTGGGAGCCAGGTTTCTTCCCGGTGGGCCGTGCAGGCCTTGCGAGGCTTTTTTTTTTTTTTTTTTTTTAAGGGAGATCACGTGGGTGAATTCCCTGAGGCTTCCAGTGTGCCTGCGAACCCAGCCTCCCGGGGCCCGAAGCTCCTCCAGCGCAGGTGGAGCTTCTCCTCGTCCGAGTTAGTTGAGCACCCGCCTCGCCTGATTGTAACGCTTCCTGGGGATGCTCGGCTCTTACTCAAACCCATCGCAACCCGGGACAGTGGTCTCATTCCTGCGACAACGCGGTGGCACTTTGGGTCTGTCCCCTTTTTCTCGGAACCTTGGAATCCCGCAGCCGCTGGGTGTCTTGGGCCAGCGGGGAGCTGGGTGGACGCACGGAACCCACCGCCGGTGCTGGACTGTAGCTGTGATGCAGGAACCGAATACATCGCTCCCTGCACGACCTGCTGGCACTTGGTGTGAAGTGTCCTCTGGCGTCTTTATTATTTGGTATTTTCTGTGTTTTCCAGTGCTAGGAAAAGAGAAGTCTGAGTTCCTTTTTATTCATTGCGAAGAGTAGCTTCACAGTTGCCCTGAACTAGGACAGAGCGCAGAGACAGGCTGCCCCCTAAGGCAGCGGTCCCCAACTTTTTTGGCACCAGGGACCAGGGCTCCTATGAGAATCTAACGCAGGATTATCTGAGGTGGCTCTCAGGCCATGATGCTAGTGCTGTGGAGCGGCTGCAAATACAGAGGAAGCTTCTCTGGCTTGTCTGTTGCTCACCTTCTGCTGTGTGACCCTTTCTTAACAGGCCATGGACCCGTGCCTGTGTATGGCCCCAGAGGTTGGGGACCCCTGCCCTAAGGGATGTGTGTGTGTAGTTTTGTTTTTCTCTTGATTAGTTCTTTTGGGTTTTCATTTTTGTTTCAAACCAGTGTTTTCCCACTGAAGATGGTTTCCCTGATCTATTCTTACACAGGTGCATGTGTGTGTGTGAGAGAGGGGGAGGGACAGAGAGTTAAATACCACAATCCTGGGAAAACAGCACCTGAGGGATGAAGGGTGTGTGTGTGGGGCGGGGAAGGGTGACACCTAACTAATAATGAAATTTGGAAAGTGTGGCCTGCTGCTTCTAGGTATTTCCAAGATACTTCATTAAACAAATTATTATTGAAGATGTTATCCTTATACTAACGTAGAGAGATTGGTATAATGTGCCCACCAGCTAGGTTTCCTGCTAACTCATAGTCAGTCTCATCTACATCCGTGCCCGCGTCCTCTCTCAGCCACCACCTCCATTTGAGGCAAATCCCAGACATCAAAGAATTTCAATCTGTAAAGCCATTCACTTATAATCTAGTTTATCTCACAATAGCTCTTGAATGTAGAGAATATTCTCATTTTACAAGTGGAAAGCCTGGGACCCTGAGAGGCAATGGGGTTCACTCAGTAATAGTATCATTTTCAGACCCTGTCCTCACAATTGTCATCTACACACCAGCCTTGCGAAGTTTATAGGTATAATTCTACACATGACAAAAACCCAGAAAGCTTCTTATACCTGCCCAAGTCACATGACTAATAGATGACAGACTCAGCACTTGGACTTAGAATTTTGAATTCCTGGCTCGTGCCTTTTCTACTATGTCACACAACTTCCCACACACTCAGAAAACACTCTCTGGTGGCAGGTCTGCAATTTGCTGTCACTGCGGTTCCATTCTGTAGGGGACATTTGTTGAGGTTTGGCTGCCCAGCATCTGCAGAATCTCTCTTGTGTCTTGGGAAGTCCCTTCGTTGTGGCAAGACCTTTTCCCCTTAGAGCCCCTGGGATTGGCCAACCAGACACAACTACCTAGCGCTTTAAATGGAGAGCTAGTAATATCAGGAAGTGTGGATAGTGATTTTATTTGGGTGGTGATAGAGGTACCTCCTATAGCATCTACCCTCCAGGGGCAGCAGTGCCCAGCTGCTGGTCCCGACAGTGGTGCTGGTGACAGCTATGGGCGACCACAATGATGTTCTCACCAGAATTGCCTGGCAGCGTGCTCAGGCTGGGTTTTGAATGTTTAGTTTCCCTTTGAGCTGTTGAAAATCTTATTCATAAGTTTTATTTGAAGGTCAGTTTCTGTTGCTTGCCCTAGAGACCTTACACTGACCCACACACACCCCTGACATCTCTCTAAGAGCAAGAGGGAGGAATGTCAACATATCAGTTAGGGTGTGGGGGCCTAGGGGTTTGTTTGAGGTGGCTCACATTTGTGCACACACCTATCATTTCAGGTGTGCAAGAGAAAAGGCAAGCACACCAGCTGACATCTCCACCGTGGAGAGTGTCCTGAGGCCAGTCAGTGCTTTCCCTACCCGTTCTGGTCAAGTTCACCGGGTTGCCCTGTAGGTGTCACTGTTGCTCTTCTGCCTGCAGAAGTGAGCGTCTAACAGACTGTTATCAAACCTCTCCCGGGCACTGGAAAAGCTCTGGAGGCTGGAGCAAATGTGTCTTTGCTTCTCTTCTCCGTGTCTCTTTCCCCATTCCTCCGAGGTAGCAGCCCCTTCCTCTTCAGCCTTCTGCTTTCTCTTCCCATCAAAAACCAGGGTTGGCAGAGACTTCAGCTTAAGCAACTGGACAGGGCACTGTGCTGGGGACAGAGGGGCGGAGGTGAGAACTAGGGGGCCTCCTAGGTTTTTTTTTTTTTTTGCCATTGCTTTGTTTTAGTTTAGGGATGAGTGTGTGTGTGTGTGTGTGTGTGTGTGTGTGTGTCTGTGTATTCTGTGGTGACTCGTCAAGTTTTCTTCCTTCTTTAATCTTTAGGGGTAGAATTTTTAACATCCAGTGTTTAAGTCCAGGAGATTATGTCTAGATCAAACTAAGGCATTCCACCAATTGTAATAGCTGTAATTTTGAGCACCACCTAGCCACTTTGCGTGTATTATATATATAATCCAATAATCCTGCTGCATAGGTGGTCTTACACTCATTTAATAGGTAAAACTAGGTTTATAGGACCAAGTAACCTGTCTAAGATTACACAGTCAATGGCCGAGCCTATCTTCAAAATCCAGTCATTCTGACACCAAAGTTCTTAATCTTACTACTTTGTCGTGTTATTAGAGTCAAAGAAAGTTTCAGAACATCAAGAGATAGATGAGCCAACAGTTCTGAGCAACATTCAGATGGTACCCACACTGCTTCCTGCCGTTTGCCTAAACGTGGGTCTCAGCAACTCTATGGCAGTATGGGGACCCAAGCTGCAGTGGCTCTCCAGTGATTTGGGGGAAGGTAGCATATGGGCGGGGGGGGGCCATGCCTGGTAGCTGAGTGCCAGCCTGCTGGAGGGCCATCCATCAAAACTGGGAACATGTTCTGATATTTTTACTTTTTCTGGTCCTGTCGGCTCTCTTATCTCATCAGAAGATTGAGGGGGGAGGCTTCTTCTTACCTTTTAATAGAATAAAAGGAGCAAACCAGCATAATGCCTGAAATAGAAGGATTTTTGACAGATTTTTGCAGATACCACATGTCCTTCTTCCTCTATGGCTTAGCACCTGAGGTAGGGTCCTGTAGACCTTGGCTTCTCAGCGAATCCATAACTATTTGCAAAGTGAATGAATGATGTCATGCATGTATGTCACGTAATCCCAAAGTAGCTGCTCAAAGGATGTACCAGAAAAAGCAAAAGGGTCCTTTACCATTAGTTGCCTAATAGTTGAAATACAATAAAAGCAGTAAGACAGTCCTCACTTACATCACACCCATTCCAATGCCTCGTTTCAATGCCTCTTCCTTCATGTAAGGTGGTTGCTTTTTTTTTTGGCATGTCAGCATTCCATCGGAAGAGTGAATCTGTTGAATCTTCTCCCTGTGCCCCGGTGATGTTTGGAGGGAGGGCTGTTCTCGTAGACTTAGGGTGGAATGGGGGCTGGGCACACCGGAGGAGAGAGAATACACGGAAAGGCAAAATTAGCTAGGCAAATTAAAACAGGAAATGGAACTTGGGCCATGCTAGGAGAAGTGAAAAGGGAGAAAGCAGGAAGGAAGAACAGAGGAGAGGCATTTGACAGCAAATTATCAGAGAGCGAAGAAAAAGAGAGGGAAATTTGATCTGGTACAGGACAGGCGGTGTCAGTGAAGAGCATCAGCGGCCAGACAGAAGCTTGAATTCCACATTGCTGCCCGGTGGGATTCTGACATTTGTGTTTGATCTTGGCTGAGATGCCAATGGGATAAAGGAGCCTGATGCAGTTGTCTTGACATCTTATCTTTACGGCCGTGTTTATCGGCCTGTGTCTACCGGAGGTGACATTTGCAGTAGAAGGGGCGGTTATTTGACTTAACTGTTTGCAGATACCTGAGACTCTGCCTTCAACAAATAGCCTGGCAGGCAGCACACCTGTTGGAGGGGGCCTGCGTGTCTGGGCTACGCACATTCTCAGCACCCCGGCTGAAAGAAAGTGATGGCGAAGCTCACAGTGCACACTTCATGTCCTTGCCTCGTGTGTAATTGAGTGTTGCCGAGTTAACCAGCTCTGTGCTGGATGCAATGGAGGGTACCAAAGGTGTTTGAGTAAGATAAGAAAGAGTCAGCGATTCCGTAGCAAGCTCTTGCTTATTTTCGGGTCACCTCCATCACCTTTGCCCCTCCTACCATTCCACCCGGGGCCGATGAGCCTTTCTCATATATCCTAGGGACACAGAAGTTACTCAGGCAAGAATGTCCTCATGTGACATCTGCTGTATTTAACCAACCTGCCCGAACATACACTCACACCTTCTGCCTCCTCTCTCGTTATCAAGAACAAAGTGTTCCCGTTCCCTTGACCTCTCCCCTTGACCTCTGGATCGCACCCTTCCCGCCTTGCAGAGACCTCACTTGCTTCTCTCGCCTACACAGTTTCCTCCCTCTCAGCTGGATCATTCTCATTGTCTTAACAATATTCTCTAGTGTCTCCCATCTTGGAAAAAAATGCTGCTTTGTCTACATGTCCCCTTCCAGTCCCCACCCATGTGTCTCCTCTCCTCATCACAGTGAGATGTCTTGGCCATTAGTAATTGCTGTCTCAGGTCACCTGTTCTCTTCCCCAGCTCCGTTCCCTGGGGCTTCTCATATCCGCAGGCCACTTGCTGAGAGGCCTCCCTCTCCAGCTTGCCATATCCTCTCCCTTTCTGGACTTTTCAGCAGTGTTCAGCACAGCGGACCCGCCCCTGGTTGACTCTATTTCCCCCTGACATCTGTGACACGCCCCAGTGGCCTTCTCCTGCCTCACTAGGCACGTCTTCTCAATCTTAATCGTTGATTCTTCTTCCTTCGCTCGACCTCTCAGTGAGGGACAGGCCCAGGCTCAAGCGTGAGCCCTGGTCCATTCTCGGACTGTGCCGTGGCCTTCAGAGCTACAGGGTCACAGGCGGGTGCTGGTGGCAGTGGAAATGGAGAGAAAGGAACAGATCTTTGCAGACGACTAATATTTGCTGCTGCAGCCCTGAGTTCTTGGAGGGTACCTCAGCTGCCTCCTCCGAATCCCCACATGGAGGTCTAAGAGACTACTCACACCTAACACATCCAAAATCACTCTTTACCTGCCACCCATCCTATACCCACCTCCAAGTTATCTCTGTTTCAGGAACTGGCCCCACCCAGTTATCCATGGCTTAACTCAGGAATAATCCTCGATCCCGCTTTCTCTCACCGTCCACACCCCATCCATGTCTAAGTCCTCTGGCCTCTTCTTCCAAAGCAGGAATTGGTGAACTTTTGCTGTAAAAGGGCCTGGTGGTCAGTGGCTTTGCAGGCTCTGTGGGCTCTAGCACAGCTATTCAACAAGGCCGTTGTAGCCCAAAGCCAGCAATAGAGGGTCTGTGAATGAATGGGCATGGCTGTCCCGGTAACGCTTCATTTACAGAAGCCGGCAGAGGGCCAGCTTCGGACCATACAGTTTGTTGACCCCTGATCCAAAATATATCTCTATCCTTTCTGTCGCCACGGTTACCACCTGTTTCTCACCTGAACCACTGGAGTTACCTTCTAATTCCCCTGTGTTGACCTTTGTCCCCATCAGTCGCTCTCCTTCCCACCAAAGCAGGCTGCATCGTTCCTAAGCGCACGTCTGCTCTTGTGCGTCTTCTGCTCCGAACCTCCGATGGCTTCGCGCCCCTCTGGGGCAGATGCAGACTCCCATCGAAGACCTTCCAGCCCCCTGTGACCTGGCCCATCCCACCCCACTTCCCTTTCTCCTCCCTTGCTCTACTTCCGCCTCATTGGTCTTTCCATCTCATAAACAAGGCTTGGCTCACTTCACTCAAGGCCTTCACTGAAGCTGTTTCTCTTCTTGGATCTTCACATGGTGGACACCTCCTCCAAGAAGCCTGCCTAGGCCACCCCAATTTAAAGTAGGAAGAGCTAACTTTTACCAAGGGCTCACTATATGTCAGCCACTGTTATAAACTCTGAATGTGAACTATCTTATTCAATTCTCACACACACACACACATACCCCTCTGAATTAGATCCTGTTCTTATCTCTACTTTATGGAGCCTTTATTTCTGTGAATTCAGCTTTTTGTCCCAAATCATTGAGGAAGTAGCAGAGCCGAACTATAAACCAGGCTGTCTGGCTCTGGGGCCTGTGACCTTAGCCACCACTCTTTCCTGTCTGTGCGTTTTCACGACAGCATCTGTCACCGGGTTGGGATCGCATATTCGTGTGTGTGTGTGTGCGTGTGTGTGTGGGCGTGCGTGCGTGCGTGTGTGTGTGTGTGTTTTTTGAGTGTCTCCCTTACAGTGAGGTGCAGGGATCCGGTCTGTCTCTTGTCTCACCAAATTCTCCGCTTCTAGGACAGTGTCTGGCACACAGGGGACACTTAGTATCTGCTCATTGCATGAATTATAATTTAATTTTATAATAAAGTAACTTATTGGCATGGTAACAAACCTATAAATACTCAAAACACAGCTTACCTTAGAAATCCTATCCAAGAAAGAAAATGATTAGCTTCACTTACTCTGATTTTAAAAATGTTTTTGTTCAGGCTCTGATCGGCCCTCCTCAAATTATGTGACTCCTTTGGACTTTTGAATGTCGCTTATGGGATTAGAAAAGACTTCTGTACATTGTAACGTTCCCCTCCCTTACCACGCTGCTCCTGGGCTGCGAACGAGGGTGTTCACACACAGTGATACTCAAGGCCAGCAAAACCGAGGTCAGCGAAAGTTCAGGGGAGGTGGTCCCTGCCGACCTAGTTGAGTGTCTTCAACGTGAGGACAGATCTGTAAGAGGAGCTGCCTTGCCTGACCTAGAAGTGTCGTGGCCTCCTTGGCATCCATAGCTGCTACCCGAGACTTTTCAACATTAAAGAGAAAAGTTTGGTGGGATGTCTTCCTCTTGGATGCAGCATAACTGCGGAGAAAGAGCGTGGGAGCAAGCAGTTTGCGAGCCTGCCTTTCCTAGGGGTGCTATGTTGGCAGGTTCACGCCCCATCACGTGAGTCACGTGACCTAAGATTGTAAAGATCCACTAACGACAGCTCAGAACATTTAAGGTTCAAAGACTCAGATGGGGAAATCAGATCCGGGAGAGTGTAGGAGGAGGCATGCCTGCAGGAATCTCTGCTAAGCTCGGCTTCTACTGGGCCGTGGAGTTAGTTGTGTTTTGCTTAAGTTCTGCCAGGTAAATCAGAAGCATCAACCCTGCTTAGCCCATGGCTGTCTGATAAAACGACACCGAATCCTTAGACATGGGAACATTTGCAGTTTGGGTCTTTGCAGATGGAGTTTGGGAGCCCGTGCAGCCCATTGATGAAAACGTATTGGACAGCCAGGCTGGTTTTTCGAGATGCTTTTGGTGTCGGTGGAGAGTGGAAGAGTAAACTGCTCGACCTCGGAATTTGAAAAGTTGCGCGGGTGAGTTTATGTCTTGCAAAGGGAGAACACGGAGTTGTCTTCTGTAATGTCGGTGCCCAAAGCGGGGGGCTAGCCACCTAGAATTCTATGTGTGTAGGTGAGACTCTAACCTTCCACCCCTTTTGCAGCTCCCAAGCCATCCAGTGGTTATTCTCTGAAAATTCAGCTTATCCTCTTAGGATTTAGAGAGGGCCCCTCCCTCCGCTGTGCCTGCACCTGGGTGGAAGTTTTAATGAGCCCGCTCCGGCTACTGCAGTGGACCATGTGGGCAGCTCTGGGGGTGCTGGGACCCTGCAATGGGGCATATCCCACGTACTGGAGAGCTGCTGGTTCTCCCCGTACCCCCTGTGCCACCCCACCCATTCCGTGCCCCTCTCCGGAGGCCGGGCTCTGCAGATCGCCTCACTGGGCTGTCTTGCCCTCTGGTTCTGGTCGAGGTCAGCGATGCGGGGAGTGGACCCAAGGGGTCCACTGTGAGTCTGGCCCTGGCTGAATTACGTTACAGCTCCATCTTCTGTCAGATCTCACCTTCCCCACGGCTCGTCTCCCCCTGGGCCTCGTGCTACCATCCCCTCCCTGGCCCCTTTCGTTCTAGGGCAGCTGAAGGCTTCCACCTTTACCTGCTGTCCAGCTGCCTCATTCCTCTCTTGCTGATTCCCTCACTCCTGCCCACACCTCTGTACACAGCGCGTTCATTACATTCATGCCAGTTAAACCCCTTGGAGTGTGCCATCTGTTTCTAGCTGGGCCTGAGAACGATACAGATGGTCGTAGACCCAGGATTAATGGCTTGGTCCCGTCCCTCTGGTTAGCACCGGGCCCCAGGCCAACCGTGGTCTCACTCTGGAGGAAGAACAAAGAGCTCAGCGATTGGTAACATGCGAAGTTTCCAGAATGCTTCTGCATCATGAGGCTCTGTTTAGGGAGGTGAGAAGCTCTACCTGCCCGGGCCGTTGCTGTGGAGACCAAAGTTTAGTTAGATGTAGCCGAGGAGGAAGGGGGCGCTCTGTGCCGACAGAGGGCGTGTCGCCCCTACCAGGCGGGCCCATAATGCACCTGCTCTTCTGTGCTGGACTTGACCTTCATCTTGCACTGAAGGTCATGCTGGCTAAGCTTTCCACTCTTGGCAGGATGAGACGCCGTGGTATAACATTAGTCGGTTTGGACAAGGGTACGTTGTTTAACCACCAAAAAATTTCTGGTTTTCTTTGACCGTGATTAGTAGTACAGGGGACCCTAATATTCACAGGGCACCTCTATGCACCTGATAAGGTGACAAATTATGGAAAACATTTTCTTTCATCGAATCTTTACAGAACGCACGTGGCGTTACGCCTGTTTTGCAGACACGTAGAGCGTGGGCTCAGGACGGTCAGGCGCTTGCCTGAGGTCCCACATCCCTTGGGACAGAGCGGTCGAGAACGCCTCCGTTTCTTTCCCCATGGAGTGGGGCTCAGAGCAGCGCCCCCTTCACAGAGCCCCTGTGGGGACTGAGATGAGACGATGCATCTTAAGTGCTCGGAACCGGGCTGGGCACAGCGCGAGCTCTCAAAACTGGCTAATCTTCTCGGATTTTAGCAGTCTGATTTGTAGTTAAGACTCTGTTTTAAGCACCTGGACATTTTTGTTATGTTTTGATTTTGAGTGAAAGGAAGATCAGATGGTAAAACTTTTTTTCTTTTTCTTTTTCTTTTTTTTTTTTTTTTACCTTATTTAAAAACTCTTGACATTTCTCTACGATCAGTTTTGCTGTCAGCAAGACCTAGCAGGTCTTGGTAGCATTTTTCGGACGCCCCTTCCGTCACCTGCCTTCCAGTGACTTAGCCATGCTATTTAAAGTAGTCTACGAAATCAGACAGGGCCGTTAAAAATCAGTGTGTGGACAAAATGGGACTCACCTGTGGCTATCGATTTTCAAACTTGTTTTTTTTTGCTTTTGCTTTCCAATCAATGTTTGCTAGAAAACAGTTTGTAGGCTTCTCTTGGGGCTTGGCATTTTAAGACAAAGTGCAAAATTCCGAAGTTTTCAGTGCAGTGTTTTAGGAAACCCGGGGCGTGTGAGTTATGTCACCTGGGACTCTAGCCCATTTTCCTGAGCATGTGGGGTCTTTTCCAGAGATGGTTGCAGACAGAGAATAGTTCACATAGCTGGCCTAGTGAACAAACTTCAGTGTGAGTCCCTTGCATTGAAAGTACGATTTCATGTGAAGGTAGTTTATAAAACAGGACACTCGCAAATAAAAAAAAAAATTAACAAAGTCACTAAAAAGAAATGTTTGCCTCTTGCTTTCCAGTCTATACCATCAATTATGACGGCAAAGATAGAGATACATTTTCCCAGACAAGAAGCATACATCGTCACAAAGGCAACTGTGGCTCATTTGAAAGCAAAAGCAGTTTTAGCTCTATATTTTGCTCAATAAAAATGGACATGCAGGAATGACATGTTAACAAGAGTAACCACGTTCAAAATACTTTAAAAATAATACAATTATCTAGCTTATGTGCACACACCTCTTCTTGACGTAGTAAAACCATTAAGCACGTCACATAATTGAAACTCGTTTGCACTTGGAGCTGCTGAAGGCTTTTTTTTTTTCTTTCTGGATGGCCCAGGCTTCCTGGTACCCAAAGGGCACAGAAGGAGAAGACTCCGTTAAGCCTTCAAAGGCAGGAGGGAGCCCGAAGCCTCATGGTTCATGATGGCCCCCTTCAGAAAGGGGTGGGGTGAGGACGGACCGTAACTGATCACCCGAGAAGATGGGTGACATGCCACATGAGGGCGTGTGTCTGAAGCGTCTTCAGTCTCTTTTGGTAATGATTGATTGACTGTAAAAACGCACTGTTGTTGGTTGGGGAGTGACAGCCAGACAGTGATGGATGGGCTATGAAACAAGGAGAGTCTGCTTCAGGAAAAACGCACCGTACGTGTTCAACTATCTTTAGACGCATTCTAAAGTCAGCTGCATACGCTTCGCACTCTTGTCTTTCCTGTTGAGATGGTTCTCAGACTGGTTGGAAACTCAGATGGAGACCTCTTCTGGGGAGAGGGCTTTCGAATGAATCTGGGTAGTTGAATTGTCTGCTGTGACTTTTGTTCGCCGTCAGATGGTGGGAGCTGGGCACCTGCTCGTGGCGCTTTGTTGTGAGGCTGGAGGACTTCTTACCTCCTGTAACAGGATAGGAAGGAGTGTTTATCAGCCGGTTGTTGTAACTGGGGACCTTTTTCTCTTGCTCAGCTATGTAGTAAACTATCCGAGGCCGTGTAGTGACCCAGAGCTGGGAGAGATGGAGAGAAGGAATGAGGCCTGGCCCGGGATCGTCCACTCGTAGGATGAAAAGCTTTAGCTGTCCCTTTCAGAATCGCTTCCCAACCCGATTTTATGAAAACTAAGCGTCTCTATCACTTAAAGGTGGGCATTGTGGGCTTCTCAAAAAGAGGAGGCATTTTTAAAATTTCAGATTTTAACTATAAATGTGAGAGAACCTGTTTGGAAAGACAGGTGGAGGGTATAGATAAAAGAAGCGAACTCTTGGACAGGTTCAATTTCAAAACAAGTGAGACTCCGCACCCCGACTCCACCACAGAGCCTGGACCTCTGCTGACCTTGGCACTCGTTCAGGTGACACTGACCGCCGGTACCGGGCTTTGCTGCCAATGGGACTGCCACCTCAGTGCCTCGCTTTGCTTCCTCTCTAGCAGTTGGGATTTATTCCTTCAGTCCTGGGGCAGGAATCCTGGAAAAACCAAGCCCTCTAAATACCCATTTCCACATTGGCCCAGTAGCCCAGACACACGTTGCCAGTGGCTGCTCAGCCAGACTGGAAATGTTCCGTGCAAGATGTAGGAGGAACGGGTTTCCGTGGCTGCAAAGACAGCCCCTGGCGGAGGCCACTCGCTGCCACCACATGGCCGAGGGTGTGATTCCACCACCTTACGGTCCGTAAGCCCTTGGAGCCAAGAGGTGGCGAAACGTGGTCGTGCAGAGGAGAAAAGTGAAATAATCGTGGTCTCTCACGTCCACGGGAAACGGAACAGCGCCCAGCGACCTGGCGGTTTGCGGGAGACGGTTGTAATCTGCCAAACGCGTGAAGCTGAAGCCAAACAGAGCGAGACTTCATCTAGTCGGAGCCTTTGCTCCAGGGGTGTCTGCACGCCGGCTCGGCTGCACAGCTGCGACTAAGCTAACGTTAATTAATCTTGAGAGTGGATCCTGGCGCTCAGGCTTCTGTTCATCAGGGGAAGGTACAGCAGCACCCTCATCCTGTACTGGCAGGTACTCAGAAAGCACAGGGCGAGCTGAGCTGATGAGGATATCTGAGCCAGGGGGAGGGGCCGGAGTGGGAGGGTGGACAAAGGGCAAGAGTCCCGGAGACTCTTCTGGAGGTGTGCTTCTGGCTGAGGAGTAGGTCCACAGTTTATTTTCTTGGTGGTGGAGCATCTCGGCTTCCCCCACATCCAAATGTTCAGCCTCAGGTTTGTATTGGGAAGCATGGGGTGGGGATGGCGGGGGGAGAAATGTTTATTAAAACTCTGTCCTTGATGAGAATCCATTTGAAAATTACCTCTGTTGATTTTTCTGCAAAGAAATTGTATGGCTTTTCCTACGCAAAAATATTGCTGTTAGCAAAATGCGTGCTTCCCGTTGGTTGGCTAATAGGGATGCTTTGTAGTAAACCAGTCATATACCCTTTTGCCCGCTCTGTTCCCCCAACCTTTTAAATTCAGCCATCCTGGTAGTGCAGGGACAGCTGGCTGGGAGTAGGCGTGCAGTCCTGATGTGGCATGGATCCTCTGGGTGAGAAATCAGCTCATGCACAGGTCCCCCTCCCCCACCTAGAAGCAAGTGACTTCGTATCCCTAGACTTCAGATGCGTTGGCCAGGTTATAATTAGCTCCCTCCACTGAGGGCCTTGGAGAGTCTCTGCATTGGAGGACGTCTTGCCTGAGCAGTGTAGGAAGTCTGTTGCGTATGTGTGTGCATGTATGTCATATATGTGCATGTGTGTCACACACGTGGGTAGGTTCTTCCCAGTGCCTCACATGTGCGTGCGTGTGCCACACATGTGCTCTGTTGCATCACACGTGTGCAATGTATCACATTATGTGTGTGCTGGAGAGCAGCGACTGCAGTGGATGTTGAGAACCTGATTGCCTTCGGAGACCTCCGTTCTTCCCAAGAAGTGGGGTGTGGTTCACGTTAGGAACACAACCAAGCCGTGCCTATGTTATACGAGAACCATTTGGGTTTCTTGTTAAAAAATAATACCCATGAGAAGAAATTTTGGCGCACTCCGGGACGACCATACTCCCTCGCCTGGGGGCGGGACCCTCACGGGAACCGACACCACAGCCATCCGTGGGTCAGGGGAGCACCTGCTTGTAGTCAGGACAGCACCTGCTCGGGGTCAGGGCAGCACCTGCTCGGGGTCAGGGGAGCACTTGCTCCGTGGCCGTACCTGGCACTGAATACCTGGAGTGGGCTGGGCTATGGGAAGCCATTCCAGATTTCTCTCTAAGGGGGCCTTGCACTACGTTCCTCCACGGGCTTTTCTCGAAAGATAGGGCAGTTTTCTCTCTCACCAGTACATGCCTTTCCTGCCTCCAGTCCTACCAGGATCGGGATGGGAAGCGAGCCACCCTCTCCTGACCAGACACCCACATCCTGGCAGAAAGGTCTTTTTCTCCCCCTGGTCTCCTCTGGTCTTTGCCCGGAAAGAAGAGATGAAAAAAAAATGAAGCTTCTCCCCTTCTCCACATCAGCTCCTCTCCGCCCACCTGAAGCTGCGTGTCTGTGTCGTCATGTTTAACGTCATATCACGTCTCGCGCCTTTGTCCAACGGGAGGCCAGACGTTCTCTGAGCCTCGTGATAAGCCAGACCATTCCGTTTAGTGATATTATACTCACTTTCAATCTTGGGAGAGTCCGTGATGTTTTTTTATGTCTGGCCTGGCTGAGTCTTGGTTAATATTTAACTCTGGTTTTAAGCTTGGTCTAGATACATAAAACCTGACATGGTTTCTAAAGCAGAGAACTGGATGATCTGCCAGTGTTTGATCACTGCCGAGGTAAAGGAAGGGGTGGGCCGTGGTTGAGAGCGGCCGTGGGGGCGGGAGGTGTGAGAGCTTGTCCTTGAGCTGTTATTCTCAGCCCTAATGGTCTGCCAACTCAGATAAGAGAGCTACGAAAGCTTTTCAGCTCTAAGGAGAATGCAGTCCCTCGTGCCTACTTTCTAGATGAGCTGCTGGAAAATAAAATTAGAGACAGTGCCTATGGGAATGTGCCCAGAAATTTACTTATCAGAGGCAAAACAACCACTTAGGTAGAGGTTTCCTCTGATAGAACATGAGATAGGAAATTCAGTGTTTTTAAATCTGGCAAAAAATGTGGATTAGACAAGTGATGGATGCTAAGTAAGATGCTTAGCTTGCCAGCTGTCCTGACTCTTATGATGATACATGGCTCAGAAACCCCTATTCAGATCTTCCCAACGCTATGGGGGAACTTGATTTATTCTCCTGTCATCTTCTTCGCAAGGCCAACGTTCCTTTCTGCCTTCCGTTACGATAGTCGCATTCGGAGCTGACGAAGAACACGTATGCCGACAGCCTGTTTACTTCCTGCCTCTCTCGATGACCAGACTGTCCATCTCCCCAGCACGGCGCTCCCATCGAGGGCAGCTGGGGCCGAAAGCTTCAGCAAGCAACCATCGTATCCAGTCATGGAGAAGAGGCTGAATTTGTGTAAGCAAACAGACTGCAGTCCGCTGCCAGCTCTGGAAGTCTCTGTCTGCCTGTTCCCATTTTTTCCTCTGCGGACCATTCGCGACAGATCCGCGAATGCACGCAAAAATAAAAAAGAGGCACAATTATGAGATGAGACCGTAGAAGTCGTCGCACAGAAGCCCATGCGGTAGAATTCCACTCGGTCGTGAAGGAAAGGTCGGCTCAGGACCTTCAGCAGCCGCGGCGAACAGAGAGCGACTCCTCCACCTTCTCGTTTTTCTCCTTCTTCGTAAGAACAAGCGGAGGCAGGAAATGTCACGTCCTTCCACCATCTCGTGTTCTGTTCCATGTGTCTTCCTAGACTGTCCCCAAGCCATGGCATGAACCCCACCCTCGGAGTTTCAGGTCCATGCCCAGCATCACTGGACTCTCTGTGTTCCTGAAACACAAGCTGACATCATCCCCCAGAGACCCCGGTACCCTGCTCTCTCTCTCTCGCGATGCCTTCCTCCCTGCTTTCACCTCAGGTTCATCAGCTCTCAACTACCTGCACCAACGGAAAGTGAGCAAAGCACACATACGCAGCTATCCCAACATCAGTGGAGGGCCCTCCTTGTCATTCTCTTCCAACATCCAGGAGATTTATCTTCATAATTCACTGCTGAGTGGAGGCCAAGATTACATTTTTGGAATTAAGATTATGGTAGCATTTAATTTAAAATGTCGATTCCCTCTTTTGGATAAAAGAAAAACGACCAGAGAGGATGTCACGAGAAAGAGAGATTTCAAGAAGTGAGGAATACCTCTTCCTATAGTAGAAACTGTGGAATTACAGCCTCAATCTTCAAGGCCCTGTCTCTTAGCCCTAGAGCTCGCCTGCTGGGGAGCACTCACCACGGACTGGGGATGCATTTCACTTCGAGACTTGGGACGGCCGCTTCGGACCCCGACTTCCTTGGAGACTGTCTCTCTGATCACAGGGCCAGGACTGTCATAGAGTTACTTTGTCTGTTTTGAAGTTATTATTATTATTATTATTATTATTATTATTATATTTTATTTTTATTTTTATTTTTTACCAATTCTCAGTCCCTCGGAATCACTTCTTTAAGTAAAAATCAGCATTTATTCAGAGACCCCGGAATGTCTCATGTTATAATCATGGTAAAGTGGGGTTTAGAGCATTTCATTCCAAATCGTTGCTTGTTTTTAAGGAGGAGGAGGGAGAGGGGAGTCACTCTCCATTAGTTGAGGGCTAACTGAACTTGTGGCCAAGTCTTCTTTAGCAATGGTGTGGGATATCCCTGCACGCGTTTTTGTGTGACAATGTCCCTTGTAGTCTCACCTTATAATTGTCTCTCTTTTTATTTTCGCACGATTTATTTATCTATCATAAATCTCATCAAACACATTTTTCTGGGCCACAGGAAGTACTTTTAGCAACGAGGTGGCATGATGTAGACAGTTAGGACAAAGGCAGCACATTAACAGCAAGGGCCACAGATCGAGTGCCTTGTCGTTCTCACAGATGGCCCGAGTGTAGGGAGCCAGAGGGGGCAAGCTCATCATTAAACAGGGTAGAATCTGCATGCAGGACTCTAAGAGGGAGGTTTTCACATGAATCCAGAGATGATGGCGTCCTGACACTAGACTCCCGAGTGTAGATGTCTTCGTGCCCTGGACACTGTGATCGGTCAATGAGATGGGTGTCGTCTCACTTCTTATCACTTGAACATGAGCCCATCTACAATTTCGGGACCATGAAGTGCCTGTCTATGACGGTGCTCGAGGAATAGCTGAGTCTGAGGCCTTGAAAGTCAGACGCTTAGTGGGTGTGTAGTGGGCGAGGGAGGTGGCACGGCCATACCTGTGACAGGATGGGGCACCCCTGTGCACGCACACCCGTAAACCCCATGCTGCTATGTATTAGTGGCTGGCGCATGTGCTTATGTTTTTGGGAACAACGTCTTCGGGTCTTTAGCGTGCATTGTGGTGTTCATCATGCCCAGCGTTGTGATGAGTCCTTAAAAAAACCCCTTTTAGGAATCGCTGAATTATATTTCCATTGGGCAGCCACGCCTGGCATTAAAAAAAAATAATGATTTGCATGGTGTTTAATCAAGAGGTAATTTTGCTTCATTCTTGTTCATTTATGTTCACGGTGGAGAAAATAAAATTGTTTCCCTACAAGAATTATAGTCTGTTTTTTTTTTTTTTTTTTTTTTGCCTTTCCTGTAAGTGATTTCCAGTCCTCCTCGCCTTAACGTGGCTCCCTAAGAAAAATTAAAGCGATTCAAGAAGAAAAAAATGCAATCTTATAACAAAGCCAACCTTGTCCTGATAAATACAGTGATGGATGACCATAACCATTTACGTCTTTTTGGGTACCTGCATAATGCTTTGATTATATCTAAGAAGAGGAAACACATGAATTTATGTTCTGGGTCCCCAAATACCTTTTCTCTTCCCCTTCTTACGTTGGCGTGGCTTATCTGAAATAAATGAAGCAAATGCCCAGTGGCGGAGGCTGTTTTTGCGAGGCTGGACTCTTGTACAATAGAAGGAGCACCCTTTAAGAAAAGGAATACAAAAACATCTTCCTTTTATAATGTTTTATAGAAACATATGGCCACGTGACATACTGCCCAAGCAAGCAAGACCCCTGAAGCTTAAACTTTTATTGGTTTCGTGGATAGTCCATTTCTGGGGGTACCTTATAGTAATTCACATCCACCTGCACTGTGCACACTTGGATTTGAACACAGGAAATGGAGATAATGACTGTACAGGGGCTAACGAGGCATATACAAGTATAAACGTAAGAACACAAGATACACATTGGGTTTTAAACACACAGACAGACAGATACCGTTTTCCATCTTTGTCGGACTTTAGCGTCTCAAAGGGTCATACCCAGGCGTGGTTGTCTCTTTTCCAGAGTGCGAATTGTCTGGCTGCATTTAAATGTTTGCCTTAAAAGGGAGTAAATCAGTTTGATGAGTGCCATTTGCTCAGACAAGCCGACTCAGACGCTGCCCTCTGATTGGGCCCATGCTGCACAAATTCGTATCCTAGAAGCCAGGTGTGGCGGGCGGGAGAAGGAGAGTGGGTGGGGGTAAGGGTGCACGCCACCCGTGGGCAGAACGTGCTCGATCCGTCTGTCTTTCGGGAAGTTCAGATACTGGTCTGGAGGTCTCCATTGAGGAGGGTTCTCTGGGTCTCTGTGGTCTCGTTCAGTCGGGATTTGTCCTGCTTGCTGTCGCTCCGTTCCCCGTCATCCGTGCCGCTCACCTTGACCAAGCAGAGGACATTCTGGAAGCTCTTCTTGAAGTTGTCAGACAAGAAGGCATACAGGATGGGGTTGGCACAGCTGTTGGCATAGGTGAGGACCACCACAAAGTCAAATATGCCTTTGAGGGCCGGGGTGGGACTGATGGCCACGGAGACCGAGGAGACGTTGAATATGTAGAAGGGGAGCCAGCAGAAAATGAAGACAGCCACCACGATGGACACCATCCGGGTGACCTTCTTCTCGGATTTTTTCCTCTTGGAGGAACCTACTCGGATTCCAGAGGACTTCACCTTGATGATGATGAACAGGTAGCAAAGACAGATGATGGTGAGGGGTACCAGGAAGCCCAAGATGAAGGCGTAGATGATGAAGCCTGTGTACCATGCCCCAGATTCACCTGGCCAGTTGATGGTGCAGCTGCTCCTCCCCCACTGGTTGCTCCGAAGGCCAGCGTATATCATGATAGGCAGGATGACCAGCAGGGAGAGTCCCCACACCGCCACGTTGATCATCTTGGCCGTGCGGGGTCTCCTCCACTTGGCCGACTTGATGGGGTGGACCACAGCCAGGTATCGGTCAATGCTCATGACCGTCAAGCAGAAAATGCTGGTGAACTGATTGATGCCGTCCACAGTCATGACCACCCGGCAGATGGCCTTGCCGAAGGGCCAGTGGACCAGAGCCACCTGCATGGCCAAGAAGGGCAGCCCCAGCATGAAGAGCTCATCTGCGATGGCCAGGTTGAGGATGTAAATGTTGGTGATGGTCTTCATCTTGGCGTAGCGGAGGATGACGTAAATGACAAGCGTGTTGCCACACAGCCCGATGATGCAGACCACGAAATAGATGAACGTGAGGACCGCGTTGCTGGTCAGGTCGTAGTACGGCTCTGTCTGGTTTGAGCCGTTGGCCACCGCTCCAGAGCCATTGAGGTCAAATGGAGCGGAGAGTAGTGGTTGGCTCCCGTTGAACAGGTCATACGCCATGTCCATGGCTGCTTTGTAGTCTCAGGCTATCGGTCTTATTCTCACCTTAATGGGTCCCGGAGGCAAAGGATCCACTGCGTCATCTGCAAGGAAAAGAGAAGATTGGCCGTCAGTCAGAGGCTGCTTAAGCTCCCACCCGCTTCTAAGAAGTTGACTGTTCCAAACTGCACAAAGGCAAGAGCTTGGAACAGCCCAGCCTCTGACCTCGGAGGGGTGTGACACTGGCGTTCTTGGCCTGTCCTCGTGAGGAAATCTATGCTGATCTGCTGACTTTGGAGCTTTTCCATTCTGAAAACTCAATAGTAGGAAAATCCTGGGCTTTAGAGGTAAAACAAACCGTGGTTTCACTACAGAGCCCATGTGACCTTGTGCCCTGCCCTTCCATTTGTTAAAAGGGGGGGGGTGTGTCATGATGACATGTACGTGAAAACACGCTACACTGTACAGGGCTCAAAATCGGAGCTCAACAAGTGATACCCTACCCCTGTTTTTCTTCTACCATCTCATTTATCTCTGTTATTGCAATCTGCCTACCTAATGAACCAGTATTACGTTTTTTTAAAAACCTGGCTTGCTTTCATTTTTTTAAAAATGTGTGCGTTAGTTTCCTTTCGTTTCTCCAGTACTACCCTACACTTGACCACCTTAGGCCCTTGGAGCCCCATCCTAATGTCCCTCAGCACGGTGCTGCTCCTTGAGGCGTGTCTTCTGTCACCCCGAGAATTCACCTGCGATCCTCTGACTAAGGATTAAAACAAGAGCCAGGCTCATTCTCTCGAGTGAACAGAAGGTTCCAGACACTGCATGTAGCTCATTCACACTCACTGTCCCTTTGACCTTCCCAGCTACCCTGTGGGGTGGGGATGATCGTCTCCATTTTACAGATGAGGAAACCGAGGCTTAGAGAGTTTCAGCAGCTTGCTCCCACCCCCTGTACATAATTGGCAGAGCTGGGATTTGAACACGGGACACCCACATCTTCTGGACTCTTCACAGCATCACGCTGGCTGCTCAGAGGACTGGAAAACCAGCAGCTGATAACGGGGCTTTGATTCGAAGCAGCTGACTCCTGTTTTCCCTCCTTGCTGAGAAAATAATGGCTTGGCTTAAGATATAAAGCAGCGGCTTATCACATACTTAAATTATTTACCTACAGCCATTCAAAAACCATCACTGTGGACTTCTTGATTCTGGCCACAAGGGATACAGTGAACAAGACACGGCTGGTGCCCTCTAGGAGGTGACAATTCAGCAGGGGAGACTGGAGGTGTGAACAAAGGACTTAATAATGCCTTTCCCTCCTGGGGGATTCCCAGGAGGGTTCCTAAGAGGAATGCTTGAGCTGGGTCTTGCATATGTCAAGAGTGAAGCCAGGAGCATTCCAGGGAGAGGGAAGGTGGTAAAGGGGTGGTGTGTTCAGCACACAGTGGGAATAAATCACTTAGCAGACACATGTCCCCCGAGCATGGCGCTTTTCCTAGTGCCTGAGTGAAGACTGGAGATTGCTCCTTTGTGCTGGGAGAGACTCCTGATGACTGAAAGGGGACTTAGCCAGCCACAAGTTCTTGAGGACCCTCGGCCACCTTTGCCTCTGATTCGTTGTGCACTGCCAGGCGCATTGCAGGTTCTTTTCTGTGCTGTTCGCCCCAACCACACAACCGTCCATAAAGTGGAGTCTGGGCTTTGTGGGCTGACCTTTCTGCAAAATACTTTGGGGAACCTGGGATTTAATATCTGCATTGGGCAAAAAAGCATAAACGGGCAGCTATTCAAAACAGGAGCTGTAAAGAAACCATTTTTTTTTTCATCTCCCTAGATTAACTTGACTTGTTTCCGCTGTCATTTCTAACCGTCTCATCAATTACTTTACTTCTGCAGCCCCAGAATCCTCTTTAAGCTGCCTGCATCAGAGTGTAATTTGTCACTAGCATTTGCAGGGTCTTGGCTGTGTAATACGCAATGTCACAGTGCAAGGTCTGGATTAGAATGAAGACCCCTGGGCTGCAGGAACCCTGTCTGGTGCTTTTGGTAGAGGGACGATGGTGGTGCAGGCGTGTGAGGGAGGGTTGGATGCTGACCTCCAGCCTTAATTCTGCTTTTTAGGCTAGAGTCTCAATACATTGGAACTGCATGGGGTCAATTTTAATTTTTTTCCGAAATAGGCTGAGAAGTAGCATTTCTCCCCTTTGAGAGAGGCAACAATGGGCGGGGTTCAGAGCCTGGTGAAGGCAGCAGAGGTGGCCAGCTGGAAAGCCAGTCTGGATTGGAAAGTCTTCTCCAAGGAAGACAGGAATGTAAATCACAGTGAGTCTTATTTCATCGACAATAAAGCCAGCTAGCTGCCTCAGCTCTCTGAGCGACTTCTGCTTCACTCCGCCTTCATCAAAGTTGGAGTTCAATGCCGGGCAGTCAATATTGTTGAATTGTGGTTAAATTCAACCACAGGGAGTTTGGTTATGTGCTTTTAAATGTTTCCAGTCTAAGAACCGTTAGTGGAAATGGCTGGCTGTTGGTTTCCTCTGACACCGGGTCCCAGCTCTGTTGGAGGGGAGGGTGAGAATGGTCTCACCATGCATGCCCAGCCCTTCCCAGGGGGGCTGTGGTTACCAGCCTCAGAACTGAGGGTCAGGGTGGAGCCCAAGCGTCGGGGGGCGGGGGATGCTAAGTCCTACTGCGCTTCCGTTTTTCCTTTCTCCCCAATATCTTTCTCCTATTCAGCCTCACCCCTGCTTCTCTCAGGGTTTGCTAACCCCGAGTGGATCTGGGGTGGCCGGAGCGTGAGCCCTACTGTCAGGGAGAGACAGGTGCGGGCCACTGCGGGCGCTAGAGCGCCCAGGAGGCGCTCGCTGGCCAAGGGCAGGGGAGACTCAGGACCGCCCAGCTGGTTCCCTGCGCTGGTGCGGAAATTCCTCCCTCTGGCCACCTTACTCGCTGACCCTCTGCCCCAAGGGTTTCCTAAGGAATCCCCTGCAGTTTCCAGGGGGACGAGGGGCAGGTCGAAGACGGTCACGCCAGGAGCCCCCCGTCTCTAAACACAAAGGAGGGGCGAGGCGTCCGAGCCTGCCGAGAGTGGGCGTCAGCCGCTCGGGGACTTGGCTGGCGACTCCGGGACGCCAGGCGCTCCGCGGTCTTCTCTCCAGACCTCTCCGCAAACTGTCCTCTCCACCCGGGCGGCGGGGAAGCGGACCCTAAGACCGTCCGGGATGCGTGCCCCAGGCCGGGGCGGGCGGGGAGGAACAGAGAGAAGCCAGCCCCTCCTGTCTCCCGTCTCTGCTCCAGCCGCCCGCCGCTCAGAGCCTCGGGCACAGGGGTGCGCGCCCGCGGGGCGCCGGGCAGCGCCCCCCTCCCTGGTCGCCCTCGCTCTCCTGCGTCCGGCCCCTTTACAGGCGGCGGGGGAGAGAGAAGTTGTCCCTGTTGCAGCGACCACCCGGACGCGCGGCGCGGCGCGGCGCGGCGCGGGGACGGGGACCGGACGAGGGCGCACGCCACGCACCCTGCCATGCGGCCGCGCGTGCGGACCCGCGGGTTCCAGCGCCCGCGATGCACGGCCCGCGACTCCCGCCGGGACCCCCGCAGTCATTCATCCCCAGCCAGATCGCCCGCAAACGGCACGAGGGCGGAGGACCGCGCACGGGGACATCGCGGCGCGCCGCGGACGCAGCCAGGTGCCCGAGTGCGCGGCTGGCTCTCGCCCTCTTACACGCACACATACACACGCACATGCACACACGCACACGCACACGCACACGCACGCCCCTCACCTTTGCTTTCCCGCTGCAGTCTGCTGGCTCAGCTCGTTGGCACCCAGCGCAGCCCTGCCGGGCGCCCGGCGACGGGCGTCCCCACCCGCCGCGTCCCGCTCGCTCCTTGCGCCTCCGAGAGCCCGCGGGGTGCGCGGACCCCGGGCGCCGAGCCGCGGACGGAGGCGCCGGCTGCGGGCGGCTGGCGGCTGGCGGCTGGCGGCTGGTGGCTGCGCCGCCCGGACTGGCCGTGTGGAGCCCGGGGCCCCTTCGGCACATCTCCCCACGCCCCCCCCCCGCTCGGTGACGTCATGGCCGCTTCGCTCCGCCCGCCGGGGCCTGTGGGAGGACGGACGGGGGTGAGCGGGGTGGAGGATCCTGCTGGTGGCCGCGGGCCCAGCTCTCACAGGCGTGCGGAGGGGGGACCCGCAGGCGGGGGCGTGAGGTTTGGGTCCGGGGACTTCAGTAAGCCTCCCCACGGCGCGTGGCAGCACCCGCGCTGCTTGCCTTCTGATTCACAGAACTGGTTCGGTTTCACGCAGCATAGTCCGGGCAGCCGGAGGGGTGGCGGAGGGACGGGTGATCCACAGTTGTTTGAGGGTGGGGGGGG
>PVKZ01003878.1:0-108993 GCA_004027375.1 Macroglossus sobrinus | reverse complement strand
AGAAAAAAGTAAAATCATAACTCTCATGTACATATAAAAATGTATATATGTTCCAGAATTAATTTTGCTCATATGGTATCAAGATATTATACTCATTCAAAGTAAAAGTCAAAACACTACAAAATCACATGGAGTCATGTTGAGCTAAATTGCAAATGAAGACAAACTAATTTCTCCACTGAGAAAAGGGAAGTCAATTGAAATTCTACTGGACAAGACAGAATTTGCATATCCATCAACTACCTACAATTTACAGAGGTTAAAAAATAGCTCAAAGACAATGATTAGGACTAGAATAAAACAGCCTGGATGGGTGTACTATAGATCATGAATAGTTTTCCACTGAAGTACTCTTTCTTACAATATGGATGCAATTCTAAGTTACAATAAAAATCTGAACACTGAAAGCTATTATTTTATGTTTGGAAGTCATATATGCCATGATGTCAATCCCTATTTATTTTTCTGCAGAAATATTAATGTATTTTATAAGTATTGCCCCCACTGCCTCTGAAGGTGTTACATAATATATACTGTAGTCATGTATTAGCTTTTTAAATATAAAATCTTAATTCTTACACCTGTTTAGACCTCTACTGATGGTGTACTGAGTGCTGGAGGCAGCTTAGCCAATTGTATGACTCTCTTCCCAACATCACATTCAGTAACCTCAGTTTGGTAGCCTAAAATGAGCCAACGTGAGTATATTTACACAAGTAAACCTGCAAGCTACAAATCAGGGTTTTTCTGTGTGTATGTATTTTCTGAGAACCAGTTGCTAAACATTTACCAGCACACTACTGGGGCTAATGCACCTTGATCCCAGTAACCTGCATTGGATATATGATAATAAGTAAACTAAATTTCCTGTCCTTAAGGAGTTCACAGTCTAGTGAAGAGCTTGTGATCTAGTAAACAAATGTATATATTTATAAACATAAAGTTGTTCAAGGGTTATGCTTCCGCCAAGGTTGCTGTTTCAAAATGGACATGTGCCTTCTATCATAAAATAGATGAAGTCTAAGTCAATTCAGCTTAAGAAATATGCAGAAGTGTGGGGCCACTAGATGCATCAAAGTATATAAATAGTAGATTGTGTAAAAGATTAAACTGGAATATGAAAACACACATTTTACTTAGGAATAACTTGTGTTAAAGGCTAAAAGCTTTCCCTCAAGTAATGATTTTTGGAGAGAAATATTTACATAATCAAACACAATTTGTACATTTTCTATTTACTCCACAATGTGGATATTAACATTAGCCTTGGCTTCAGGGGACCATTTTTTTCAGGTAACAAACATATATTTAAACACTGACAATGTGCGAGGCACTTTGCTAGATATCAGAATTTTTAACAGTAAATAAGCATTAAATTCTATTCTAAAGAAACTTTTATTCTAGTGAAGAAGAATAATAGAAGCATATAGTCATAATACAACATGATGTCCAGTATAGGAAAAGTACTGGGCTGAATACAGATAGAAACAATTAACTCTGTGAGAAAGAGCTGGGGAAATCTTTTCAAAGGAGATACCATGAAGAATGAATTAGATTTTGTCAGAGAAGGGAGGAAGGGCATGCCAAGCAGAGAAAGTAGTATATACAAGGTTCTACATATTTACGAAATATAGTATCTTTTAGAAAAATATACAGAACAGGTTCAAGAATGGAATGGGGTACTAAAATTTTGTCTTCAAGAGAGAAGACAAATGAACTTGAATTTAAGCTATGGTGTTGGAGCATTATTTTGAATATAAAGATATCAATAAGCAGAAGAGAATAGAAAAGAATTAAACCTCCTGGACACACAAGTACAAAATTAAGAGCTAATAGTTTTCTGAGATGATCCGAAGAAGTTTTATCTAGAGAGAGAACATTTGTATTCATGGTTTATCTTCTGAACCTAATTGAAGAGTCTCACACATGGTAGGCAATCATTAAATAATTAATAAACTGAAGAAGAGAAAAATAAACACTAAACATAGAAATGGTTGTTTCATTTTCTATTCTGCTTTGCTGTTGTAGTATGCAAGCTATATTCTTTAGAATGCTGGGATTATTTCTCTTCTTTGTCTACTTGACTCTGATCTCTCTCTCTGTTGAACTCATCTCTTCAAAATCTCATTCTCATCCTTGAAGTCCAGCTATCTTACCCTCCTTGCTCTTCTTATCATGGAAGCCCCTTCAAGAACTTTCCCCTGAGCGCATTTGTGTTGCTGTCTTCTCTGCCTGATTGCCTACCTTGATCACCCTGTCAAAAGCAGCACTCCTGTCATCCAACACTCTCCCTTACTATGCTTTACTTACCACAACTTGACATTATATTATAAATTTATCTTTTATCTTCCCTCATCAATATGTAAGCCCTTTATTGGCTGACACTTCGGTTGCTCACTTGTTTATTACCAGCACTTAAACTAATGCCTGTCACATAGAAAGTAAATAGAAAATTTTTGTTAAATAAGGTTAATGCTAGAATAAACTTATTTCTTTGGCATGTGCTTTTATGGGAAATTTCCTCAGATCTTTTCGAAAGCAAGTCCTGTATATTATTAAAATTAAATAAAACAAAAACAAAACAAAGAAAATCACTAATTGTAAGCTGATTTCAAAGGATATGAAAAATACTTCATAGGAAGTAAATATAGCTAAAAAAATTAAGTACTAAAGAAAATCAACAAAATACCAAGAGTCAAAATAAAAGATTATTTTTTAATTTGCTAGTTGCCCACCTAAAAACCATTTTCCCTCTCTTATTTAAAATCTTAGTTTTAGTTTGCAATCTATTCTGAAATAAAATACTGAATTTTCCGGAATCTTTTGTACTTTGGTGTCGTTATATGACTAAGTCTGACCAAATGAGAGGTAAGCCAAAATGTCCTATGAAAATTTCAAGAATGATGCTTTAAGGAAGTAAATTCAGATTAGAGATGACCTCATAAGGTTCTTTCTCCATTTTTCCTTTCTGCTTCCTGGAATGCCAACATGATGACCGATCATGTTTTGACCTTGAAGTTTAAACTCTTGTGCTAGAATATCAGAGCAGAGACATAGAGGAAGTCTGGATCCCTTATAATTTTGTACAGCCATCATACCAACTCTGCACTATAGTAATCCCTCCTCATCCACAGGGGATATATTCTAAGACCCCTAGTGGATGCCTGAAACCACAGAGGGTACCAAACCCTATACATACCATGTTCCCCCCACCCTACATGCATACATACACTTTATAGCTTCTCTTTGGCATATACAAATTATCAAAATAACTACTTTTGCATTTTGAAGCCATTATTAAGTAAAATAAGGGTTACTTGAACACAAACACTGTGATGCCATGGCAGTGTATCTGGTAACTGCGATGGCTACCAAGTGACTCGGGGGGGAGTATATATAGCATGGAAATGCTGGACAAAGGCATGAGTCACATACCAGGCAGAATAAAAAAGGACGTCACAAGTTTTCATCAAGCCATACAGAATGGCACATAATTTAAAACTTATGAATTGTTTATTTCTGAAATTTTCCACTTACTATTTTCAGAACATAGTTGACCATGGGCAACTGAACCCATGGAAAGTGAAACCATGAATAAAGGGGGATTACTGTATTTTTAGACTTCTTGATGAAAGAGAATAATCCTGTGTGCTGATGTCATGGCTATTTTTAGTTTTCTATTATATGCATGAAGTAAAGTTCATAAAGTCAATATTTTAAAATATCCTTACAGTCATGTTTATTTGCCTGATAATGCATTTCCAAGGTTGAGTAGTGACCAGATAGAAAACCATGCTTACCGGGCTCAATAATGAGTCTGAATAATCTAAAGAAATACTATTGTAGCTTCACCATTTTTATTGTAATTGTTGATATATTCACCACCTGTTTAGGTAAGGACATCTGTTAATTTTCATGATTTCACTAAGTCCTGCATAAATATTAATTAAGCACAACATCTCTGAAAAACAAACTAAATGCTTGTTATTGTGGATTTAGGAGAAAAGCACTCAGGGTAATTACATGCTCAGATTGGAAACTTCTAGTAGTCTGTAAAAACACATAACTTTTCCAGGACGTGAGCAAAATAAACACAAGGAAAATACCAGAACGGTAAGAGCATTAAAAGAAATCTCTGAAGCTACCAGGAAACGAAATATTTGGGAATAACTAAATGAATTGTTAGATCTATTCCAGCATTGTAGAAAGAGTTAAATTGGGGTTTTGCTCCCAATAAAAGGGTAATAATTGCCAATGCCTCTAACAATATTCCCTATGTATGGAATTCTGTTAAGCTCTTTACATACATTCTGTTAAGCTCTTTAAATGTAAATAATAAAAGTTCTTTATATGTAGTACACAACATAAACGTCACAGCAGCTCTGTCAGGTGGATACTACTATTATCTTCGTTTTTCAGATGAGGTAACAGAGGTGTCGTGATACTACATAATTTAAAGTCCCACATCTAACAGACACTGGAAGCAGGATTGGAATCCAAGTAGGAAAGCTCCAGATTTCATGTGCTTAGCCATGCTAAGTCACTGCTGAAAGATGGCATTTGAAGAAACAATAATTTGGGGGAGCAATCTAATGAAATGCCTGAGTGGAAATACTGCCAACTAAAGAAAACTAGAAATTGATGACCAGGCAATAGAGACTGGGATTGAAATCTAGAGATGTCTTGGTATCAGGATGCCAGCAACACCTTGCAATTGTTTTTCTATCCTGTCCTTTTGATAAAAGCAGAATTTACTACAACACTTAAAAGCTAAACTCAACCTGTTTCACAAAACACCAGTCAGGGATCAAGATGTTGAGGAGTGTGTCAATTAATTTGTTATAATGTGTCAGAGCAGCAAAGTTTGAAAATAATGTCTTCATTCTTATAATTAGAGGATATTCATGGTTGTGCCTTGTAACAATTCTCACTCATTTGCATTTTGATTTTCTGTTTTGAGTAAGAGCAAAAGGAATGGCATTTTAGCTAATGCGATGGCGATGCTGTATGAGCATTATTACATCTGTGGACAAAAAGTTGGGGAGAACTGGTGTAATGAAAAGAGTGCCAGACTGCAGTCATGAGGCCAGGAATCTTGGCTCTGCTATTTAATAGCTGAATGATACTAAATAAATTCCTTCAAATTATTGTATACTCCTTTTACTAGTAGACAAAACAAAAAGGACAGTAGGTGAAACATTCTGATCCCCAAGATCTGCTTCCTCATAAAAGCATGATATTCTGGTTTGCAATCCCACTACTCAGAGCTGTGAGCATTGGCAGATCTCATCTCAACAGACTGAGTGAGGCTGAAGCATTAAATCGATTAAGAATGAGTTTCTTTCCTACTGATTGCTACTACATTGATTATCTAACGTGTACCAAGTTTTCTTAATATGTTTTACATACTTAGTAATCCCTACGACAATCTACATAGTAGATAATATAATCTCGAATGAGAGAGGGGGAAAAAAGGAGCTCCAAGAGAATTTAGGTGCCGGTTCAGGTTCACAAATCAAAAAAAGAAAAAAAAAGGCAAAAAAGAGAAATGTAAGCCACACACAAGTTGTTAGTTGGAGTAAAGGAAATTTAAACTCATACCTGGTTTACTCCACGCTGTAGACTGTGGCCCTAATAACTCTTGGACCTAATATGGTTGTTGTACAACTTCAGAAAAATTCATGAGATTGATTAGTCAAATTAATGTAAAAAATGACATACAAAAACAGGCAGGAAACCCCTGCTGGGTCCAAAAAATAAAACAAAGACTTACCCCTGACCTTGACTGCATGAGTATCTGATGGCCCATAGAAATTTCCCCAAGGAGTGAAAAACACTATGACAGTCTGAGAAAGAACAAAGCTCAGGACTCTTTCAAGAAAGAAACAAAAGAATTAAAAGCTGCTTAGAAAGACAAAAAGGCTAAGGAGAGGCTCAAAGAATGGGTACTCTTTGGCAAATCCAGAGGCCAAAAAATGAAGAGCAAAATTTCATTCAAGAAAGCTGAGAAGAAAAAGGTCTGAAAGTTGTGCAACAGGGCTTTTCTTGTAAAAAACTAGTAATGAGATTAATCTGAGTGTTTGGTAAACAAATAGGGCAAATAAGAAAAATAAGAAAGAAAATTCCCTTTCTTATTCAATTACATGTACTCTTATGTAGTTGGATGTATTTTTTTTACATAGTATTAAAAAGATTTAAACAATTACTATTCAAACATTGATCCTTTTCATTTATTCTCTTGGGGTGCCATTCTCATCATCTACTGCTTTGGGCAAAGTATTTACTGAAAAGTAAAAATATACCTAAGTCCTCATCTTTTTTTTCCTCTTGCATTTCTTTTCTTTTTGCTTAAATATACAACTTTAAAAGCTACAGGTTCCTATTCTGACTAGAATCCCAGCTTTTCTGTGACTTTCATATATGTTGCTAGTACTTGCATAATGAAGGTGAACCTGACCACTTCATTTGTAGAGAAGGCTCGGTGATACAATCTGGTTATTCCTGTAGCCATTAGCTTTCATGTCCTCCGGGCTAAATGCTTGCTTACTTTCCAAAGTTAGCCAGCCTCAAAGCCCCAGACACCAACAAAACATTGATTTTCATCCTCTCTTTGATTGTCTCCATGTTCCATGAGTCAGGCCTCGGCCTAGGAGGTGCAAAAATGACACAATCTATAGAGTTTTTCTTTTTGTACCACCCACTGCGTAATATTTTTTTCTAGAAGGAAGACAAGACTTTCATGATACCAAGTGGATCATTTGATTAAAAAGGGGTTATTTGTCTTCTAAAATGAGACTAAGAAGTGGAAGATGAAATATAATATGAGCAAGGACAGCCCAGAAAGAACACAAAATTGCAAGAGAAAGACTGGGGGCAGGGGTGATGCCCAAAAACTAGAAGAATATGAAGAAATTCTGTGAGTTTCTCCAGGTATGAAACAAAAAGTAAACATGAAAATAAATGGCATCATTGACACACCTGTCAATGCCCTGCCCACTGGAACATGGATGGAAACAAGTCATCATTGGACTGGGAAGACCTCGAGTTCTTATAGGGAGGTGGAGTGTACGGGGCTGAACAGCAAGATGCCAAAGTCAATCATTTTGAAAACACTGATTACAGGCAGACAACAGCAATCACAAAGCAGCTGAGGAAATCCAGCGTCAGTTTCAGTTCTGGGGAAGGAAGTCATTAGGAGGTTAATCAATTTTCCTTTTAGCTCATTAATAATGGTATCTGGTTGCGCATAATCTGTAAATTATGGGAGATCAAAATTTAAAAGTGGTGTGGTTGGAAAGACTGAAGGAACACAAGGTTTAGAAAATCTATTTTATTACACAACATGGAATTATAATGCCAAGTAATTTCTTCCATTTCCTACGTATACATGCAGAAACTTGGATAAAATGGTTAATAATAGCTAATTTATTGAAGGGTTACTCTGTTCTAAGCACTTCGCTCTTTGTTTACATAAATTATTTCATGTAATAATCATAATAACTTTATAATATACTTAATATTAATATCATTTTATAGACGAGGAAATAAAGACCTACCAAGAGTAAGTAATCCTAATAAGAAACAGTAAATACAGCTAGTAAATAGCAAAGCCAAGACATAAAAATATTATTTTTCAGATATTACACAATTATAATTGGAGAGAGAGAATGCGATGGAAGTAACAAAGATTTTATAGTCTAAAACTCTCTCGATTGAGTCCTGTACTATCATGTACTAGGAGTGCGTGTGTTTAGGCAGATTTCTGTATCTCCTAAATATCTTTATCTATAAAATAAAAGCATTACTAACTACCATGCAAGTCTGGTATATAAATTAAAAGAAATAATGCATATATAGTGCATAGGATATATGTATAAGATAATAACAATAATTCTTCATTGTTTTGTCCTTTCAATGAGTTTATTGAATGTCGCTGAAAAATGATAGCATCATTATTTTTATATACTTTGGCATAGACTGAGCACTTAAATAATGTTAATACTTTTTCTCATTATTTCCCATCTCATTTTATATAAAGACTTCATTCATGGCACAACTAGTTGATTAAATAAATAAGAAAGCAAATTGAAAAGACAGCAATACCAAACTATTAAAAAAGTTTAAGAAAAAATATGATCATACATATACATTTTCCTGATTAAAATAAACTAAAAAGAAGAAATTTTAACTATTCCTACAAAGTAATCAAGTTTCTTTTAAAAATAAAGTCATGGGTAAAGCCAAAATCTAGGATAAATGTCTATTATATAGCAGCTCAATGTCAATATGGATCAAGAAGATTTAAAATGTGACAGGTATATTTCAGTAGGGTAAAATTCAAGGTAAATCTGAATACCTGCAATTTCTTTAACATCCTGTACAGTTTCATGTGACTAATGATCTTTATTCTAAACAGGTTTTACATTCATATCTTCTGTACCATGACCTATAATTCTCATTAATTTTCCAGAATTATGTGCCTATAAAAATTAGCTTATTTTCTTCCATAATATGTTTCAATTACATTTAAATTTTAAAGATAAACTCAATCTTAGGAAAAGAAAAGGGTAAGGAGAGGCCTAAAGAGGGTTGTAGTCACAAATGTTATTCAGTATGGTGGGAAATGCAAGTCCAAGAGATACTTAGAGAAACAGAACATTTAAAATTCTCGACTCAACTATGAAATAAATACATGGCCAGATAAGATCCTCTAGCTAACCTCCAGGTTAACAAAGGGCTTTAGAGAAATGAACAGGCTCTTTTGGAATTTGAATTTTAAACCTTGACACTAATTTTAAATATATGTTTACTAGCTAGTATATATATTAATATTTGCTAAATCTATGGTTATGAATATATTTAACATTAATATTATATATTAATAATTAAGTGATATATGTATCAATTTACTTAATATATATTAATATATATGTGGTACTTAATTTGCTTATTAATATATAATATGCATTATACATGTATATATTAATTTAATATATACACATTATATGTATGTATGTATGTTAATTAATTAAACCTGTGGTAGAGTTTCTGATGCCTCACCATGGCCATGGGCTTCCCAGTCTCATCTACCTTTTGTCCACACACTCGCTCTGTTCCATCCTCATCGGCCTCCATGCCATTCCTCTTCCAAGCCAGGCATCACCCACCTCAAGGTCTCTGCACTTCCCAGTTCCTCTACCTGAAAAATTTTCCTCTAAATATCTACGTGGCTTTCTCTTTCACCTCTTTTTTGATATTTACATAAATGTCTCCTCAAGATGTCATTTCTGACACCTCTATCATTGCAGCCTCTCCACTATGCCCTGCCCACCTCCTCACATATGCTTCTATAGTCTTATAGCTATCTAGACCTTTGCCAAAATGGTAGCTGCTGTGCATGCCCATCTGCTGTTTAAGCTTAATTTTAAAATAATTAAAACAAATTTAAAATTTCTATTCTTCTTTCAAACTAGGCTTATTTCAAGTGCTCAACGGCCACATGTGGCCTGTGTTGACTACAGTGGATAGCATGGCTATGGAACATTTCTGTCACTGAGGAAATTACTATGGGATAGTGCTGCTCTAGACATGTATATAATTTATAGATTTGTTTATTTTCATACACTCCTCTATCAACCCATCCATATATACCCTAAATTGTAAGCTCCAAAAAGGTCAGGATTTTCTCTGTTCCCAGAACCTATACTAGTCCTTGGTCCATAGTAGACAGTGAATATATATCTGTTGAATGAATAGATTCAAACAGAACCATTCATTATTCCCTTTTTAAAAAAGGTCAGAAACAAGGCAACAGTTGCATCACTTTTCTTTTGAGAGATTTTTACCATGCCAAATTACCTTCAGCTGCATTGCACCATGGCTACTTTGTATGTTGCTTATAATTGCCCATATACCTCTGAACTGTACATCTTTTCAGACTGTGGTTTCCTGTAATCACTTGTCTTCTCTGCTGGAGTGAGAATCGCTGAAATGTGTCAAGATTTATGGCAGAAAAGTCTGTCGACTCCTGAGCCTGCCAAAAATTGTTAACTATCATAAAAGTTTTAGGAGTCAAGTATTTCATCTCAACAAGCATTTCATACCCATATTATATAGATTACTGGTGGGTGGAAGCCATCAGTCAATCTATTTGATTTTATAGCTTAGATTCACATTTGTATTGTAAAAATATATTTTTTAAAAATTTTAATTAAACTCATTAGACTAAGGGCCTAACGGTGAGTGATCACTACTGTCTGTGGGTGACCTTGCAAGGAATAAAAAGTACTTCTGAAATTTTAATTCTTCATTCTCAGTACTTTACAGAATCATTTGATATGTTTTTAAAATCCACATTATTATTGGTCAAAACAGCTTTTTCAGTTGCATCAGACTAAAAAAAGGTTTAGATCCATAGCTATTGAATTCAATTTTTTTTAACTTTGAAGGACACAGTTTATTTTTATCATATTTTTTAACTATAAATAGAATGGAACTTGGCAGAATATTTAAAAGTACACAAATATTTAAATAAAGATATTAAATGGGAAATAATACATAATATTATAACTCTAGTACAATCACTGTAACATTCTGGCATATTCCTTAGTTTTATTCCATCAATTTCCATTTCTATTTTTTAAATGCATACTTAAGATTCTATGTTAACTCCAATTTATTTTCAGTTTTCCCCCCTTAACACTACAATAGTCATTGATATTAATATATTCTACTGTTCTTACTTTATTTTGAATATCCTTGACCTGTAATGATCTGTATTTTTCTTTCTTATTGAAGTATAATTGGCATATAATATTAGTTTTGACTGTACAAAATAATTTGATATTTGAATATATTGCAAAGTGATCACCACAATAAGTCTAGTTAACATCTGTCACAGTACATAGTTGCAAGTTTTTTTTTCCTGTACTGAAAACTTTTAAGATTTATTGTCTTAGCAACATTCAAATATATAATACAGGATATAGTTGTCTCATGATTTATTTATTTTATAGCTAAAAGTTTGCAACTTTGAATCCCTTAACCCATCTCTCCCACTCCCAAACCCCTATCTCTTGCAACCCCAATCTGCTGTTTTTATGAGCTAGGTTTTGTTTTGTTTTGTTTATTTTAGATTCCACATTTAAGTGAGATCATATAGTACTTGTCTTTCCCTGTCTATCCTGTTTAGCCTAATGCCCTCAAGATCCATCCATGTTGTCACAAATGGCAAGATTTTATTCTTTTTTTTGACTGACTAATATTCATACAATATTTATGAATATAAATATATGTACAATATTTCCTTTATTATTCTGTCAATGGACACTTTGGTTGTTTCCATATTCTGGTTATTGTAAATAATTCCACAATAAACATGAGAGTACATATATCTTTTTGAGTTAGTGTTTTCATTTCCTTCAGATAAATAAATACTCAGAAGTAGAATTGCTGGATCATATGAAAGTTCTATTTTTAACTTTTCTCCTCATCCACACCAGCACTTGTTTTTTTCTTGTCTTTTTGATAATAGCCATTCTAACAGATTTAAGGTGATACCTTGTTGTGGTTTTGATTTACACTTCCCTAATGATTAGTGATGTTTGGCATCTTCTTATGTATCTGCTGGCCATTTGTATATGTTTTCTTTGGAAAAATGTCTATTCAGTTCCTCTGCTCATTTTTATCAGATTTTTTTTTTTGCTAGTGAGTTGTATGAGTCCTTTGTATATTTTTTGGATATTAACACCTTATCATATGTATGATTTGCAAATATTTTCTACCATTCGGTAGGTTGCCTATTTGGATTTTTCTAAGACATAAGTTTGAATTGTAAAGGCTACGTCAGTAATTTTAGTTGATGAATGGGTCTATTTGATTGCCCATAATCAGGCCTCAGTATGTCTTTTTTGGCTCTGTTTTCATTGCTGTGTATGTAATAACTTAGTAAAGATGAGATGTCATTAGGAGATGATAGGGTAGAGCAAAGGGGACCAGTGACACTTGAGGTGAGACAATGCTTCCATTCTTTCATTCAGGCAACAGATATCTATTTAGGCAGGCATGATACTAAACTTTGGATATACAAATAGCTACTTTTGACTAGTGCTTTCTATGTTCCTGGTGCTATGCTAAATATTGAATTGATATATCTCATTTGATCTTCACAACTGTTATTATCGCTGTTATACATTTGTAAAACTGATACAGAGAGGGCAAGTAATTTACAAGTGATGCAACAGTGACTAAAACACAGGCATTCTGACAAGTTTCTCTCTGCTCAACCTAAACATTTCATTGTTTCATTTAAAGTACTTGATCTTGGGAAAAGTATCTAACTGCCTTGTGCTTCAGTTTATTTTTCTGCATTATATAAAATACAGGACAACTCAAGATGATCTGGAACATTGTCAGTATCAAGTAAGGGTTAGCTACTATTATTATACTATTATTAAAAAAATCATGTACCTTTGAAAGGAACAGGAAACATTCCTTGTGGATGCCAAACATTTACTGTATATCATAATTATTTTCCCATGACATTAAAACTTCATTGTAAACCTAATTTTAATAACTGCAGTGTAGTCCACACATGGATCAGTTATAATGCATTTAGTCATTCCCTTTAACTCTGGGCATTGAGATTGCTTCTGAATTCAGTTTTCAATTGAAAAAAAAAGCAATAGATTTCAAATAAATAATTCCTGTACATTCCATAAATATTTACCTAATCACCTCCCATGTTAAAATTCTTGTGACAGAAACTTCAGGTAACACAATGAGTTCTCACAGTGCATTAGTATGAGTCAGTTCACAGCAAAGATGCCAGGCAAAGTGCTATGAAGACTCAGATAAAGGAGGGGCCTCACTTAGCAGGGAAGATCGAAACCTGTTTTTAGGAGATGATAGTAGAGTTTCATAGGTAGATAATGTAAATAGAGCAGAAAGAGTACAAAGAATATAAGAGAGAGTGGTAAAAGCAGAGGGAACACTTTGAACAAATTCCAAAAGGTGATTGAGCATGAGCCAAGTTTCAGGGACAGTGAGTAATTACCAGTCTGACTGGAGCAGAAGCATATGTAGAAAAGGTTAAGAAATATAGGAAAGAAAATATAAGAAATATTAGAAAAAGTTATAAATATAGAACATTTTTATATTGTAGAATACCTTGAATGATTGGATGAGTCCATCCTTTATCATGTTTGCAATGAGAAATCATGATAGATTTCATTGAGTCCATTATATTGAGTCCAATATCCCATATATATCTTGCATCCCATTTAAGCCTCAATTACTTCTCTGATGACATGATAAGATGCAGTGCTGTTTTTTTCCAATGGGTACTAGTTAAAATGGCAAAAACAGCACTGCATCTTATCATGTCATCAGAGAAGCAATTGAGGCTTGAATGGGATGCAAGATATATATGGGCTACAAGAAATAATTATATCTATTTATTTATACACACACACACATCCATGAGAAAGGACACCAGCATTTATGTAAGCATAGGTCAAGAGAACATAAATGCTGATGTAGCTCAGGGATTAAGAATGAACACACAAAAAATACCAGTTGATGACTCCTTTCAATATACTCATCTTCTTTTTTATTATTGTATAAGAATAATTCAGGGAGATTAGGCAAGATAAAAAGCCCATAACTCCCACTTGACAGAGATGTGGGTAACTACTTCTGCTATTTCTTTTCAGACCTCCTTAAGAAGGAATCAAACCAAGACTGAGCTCAGAGTATGTGTCCAGAGTTAAATGTCTGAACAATGCCTTTCTCATTTGTATGATTGGACAATCATTAGAGCATGCGATATTTCCAAATATCACCTGAGAGAATAGATAAGGTACCAATAAGAGGTCTATCTGCGAATGAATTGTGCCAACCACAATTTTATCTGCAGTGTCTTCTGGGAAATTAATTCTTTGCCTCCTTTCCAAGACCTTTCATTCATGTATCCCTTTGCAAAACTAATTATTTTTAAATGACTGCATGTTTTCCATCCCACCGAAAAGAGACTTCAGTTTCTATAGCTTATCCTACAATGCTTTAGCTTCTACCTGCAAATTAATTTTTAAGAATTTTTCTCTCTAAGATTAAACCATTATTTAAATAAACTGAGGCATGCAGTTTGTAAAATTAAAAGTGGCTTTGAATAGTATATGTGCTTTTGCACATATTTTATACAAGGAGGGCATATTGGAGATTAGAGATATCTTTTATTCAATTTAGCTTTACATCCCTCAAGTGTTTCAGCTTCCAATATTTCTCATGAGATGGCTTTCAAAATCCAATAGCTTTTTATTCTATGGAGGCTGTCAAATACTCAATAGCCTCCACATTCATTAAAACCCTTATTATATAATGTTGATCTGGGTTATATATAATTCCAGTTCCATTTAGCATTTATATGTGTGTATAAATTTCCTCTCCATAACTTGGGCTTTATTTAATAACCTTTAATCTATTTATACATTCCCCTAAATCTACTTCTTTCATTATTTGCCTGGCTTTTTCAGCTTTCTCTAATTTACACTCTTCAGCATTCATGGTGCCCATAATAAATGCAATGTGACCAATGTAATTTATACAGACAAGGCAACATAGACCAAAGATCATGATTTTTAGACACAGGTAAACCAGGTTCTTAGTCCAATTCTTTTACTCACTATATGTACATAAGAAAATAATCTGACTTCTATAAGCTTTAATTTATTTATTCATAGCTAAAATTGAAATGATAATCATAATATTTACCTATGGATTTGTTGTTATGATTAAACAGAATAACATGTAAAATGTTTAGCCTGCATAGAGTAGGTATTCAATAAATTACTATCATTTTGATCCCAAGGCACTTTCCTTATTACCTCTTGACAAGTAGCCCATACCAGTGTATTTTGCTACACTGCTTTTAATTCTAATAATACTGTCTGCTCTGTTCTCTGTTATGCTCTCTCAGTTGTTATTTAAAGGGCCACTTTGCAGATATGTTTTTATGGTCCACCAGTATTGGAGTGACAGATAAAAATGTCACAGGACAGAATCTAAGAACTCAACTAAGAAGTTCCTTCAATCTTCCTCTCCTGGCTAATTTTTACTCTGTAAGCCTTTGTTTAAGGATTCCCTTATTGGGAAATATTCCCAGAAACTATCACACCCCAAATTCAGATAGAATTTAACAGAACAGTTAGTTCTGTAATGATAACTGTACTGTATCTACCACATACCACTGTAATACAATGACCTCTCAGGGTCCTGTGCCCCAAAAAACTTGGAGCTACCTCATACAAATAGCATGTTTCAATCCAATTTGTCTCTCCATCATCTAAGAATGATGTGATACTAAATAGGCACTGAATGAATTAATAAGTTATTTTGAATAGAAGTCATTAAAAATATAAGAAGACATACAAAATTTGTCCATTTACTTTTATTTATTTTACTTCTATATCTTCATAAAGTTGAAATATCCTCCAAAGGTTATATTATCTCACATCATCTGCTGTCAGGTAGAAACCTACCCAGGTAAAGCCCGAAAGATGGAGGCTGATTCATCCTATTAAAAGTTACCACAATAACCCATAAGAATCTGTATAAAGGTTACTGTTATTGGCTAGGACTTAAAGTAATTGTAAAATATAAAGAGAAGAATAAAAAGCCATTGTGGAAATGAACCCTTATAACCACCTGTATAAAACCATGAATAATGCAGTTGAAGTTACCTTGAATAATGGTATAAATCTATTATTCAAACATCTAAAACCTTTGCCATGAATTAGCCTAAATTCCATTGAGGGGGAAAAAGTGGGACATAGAGATAAGTATGGCTTCTTGAAGACTTTGAATTAAGTGATTAAGCCAACTCGTGCCCACAAAAAATTTTAAAAAATAAAATAAAACTAAAACATATAAGGTAAACTACAAGGAAGGTAGAATTTTCCTATAAAAATGAAGCTTTCAACATCATAAGAGCTATTGTTCTATTTCATCTTTTTTTCAGAAATTCTAGCCACCCATATTTGACATAACGGGTGGTGATATCTGAGCAAAGTTATATAATTAGTGAAGGATATTAATGTTCTAATTTGCTATGTAAATACTTCCTCCTCTGTCCCTCTGTCTCTGATCTCTGGAGGATTGAATTCTACTTAACGAACTGTAAGCATACATCCTATTCATTGCTGATAAATCTCTCTAGATTTAGATTCATAATACTACAGGTACAGCTGATTGCCTACTATAGACATGTTATCAGCACTATACAATGCAACTTGACCTGAATTGTTTTACATAATTCTCCCCCAAACTACATGATCTGGAAATTATTAGTTCAGTTTTTTAAAAAACACTTTGAGGCTCAGAGAAGTTCAGTGATTTACCACAAATCAGACAGTGAGGAGAATGCTAGCTTGGGTATTTAATCTCGAGTCACCTGATGCAAAGTTCAAGATTCATTTCATTATGACTCAGACTACTATTCTACAGCAACAATTTTAGGCTAGATCAAATTATGCCATAAATTCACTTTTGGATCTTTCTTTTAGCCCGCTAGTACTTCTTATGAGCAATTTTCAACAATGCCTTAACGTGACCGAAAAAAATACATTAATCTTTACTCAGTTGTGTAAGGTGGTTGCTGACTTGGCAAATGACATGGACTCTTGCCAGTAATATTTCCCTAGCATAGAGTTGGCTCCAAGACTATATCTTCTTCTATGTCCAATGGAATTAACAGTCATTTACAATCTTTCATATCACAGTAATAATCATGCTTATGCTTGAAAAAGATTTAAATCTAATCACAAAGCATTTCTCCTTAGTTCTTGGTCAGATTCCATAGATTCTTCATAGGACATCTATAGTGAGGCAGTCTTGTATGTTGCAAAGAGTACTGGATCTAAGAAATCTGGGTTCTGGTTTGGTCTGTCTCTAACAAGCTCTATGACTTAAAGGAAATTCATGTTTTTCAAGATGTAACATGAGAGGCCAGCCCTAAATTCTCTTCCAAGATTAAATGTGAAGTTTATTTCACATACATAAGCATCTTTTGAATTTGAATAGTTATTTAAATCCCTGTTAGTTTGGCAGGTATTTATTTAAAACTAGAAAAATAGCAATTCTCTGATTTAAAGTCTTTTATACCAGGATTGCAGAAGATCTTACATCATTCATTAATTAAGTCTCACATCCCCTCTCCTGAAAGGTGAGACCTCAAAGGCTGTTGTTTTCTGTCATCGCCCATATGGTGCCATAACATGATATTAACTTGGGAACATAGTGCACTAAGAACCTAGCAACTCACATAAAGAGTGTCCTCTCTGAAAAAGAGGCTAGACAGAGGACACACAGTGCAAATGAACTGAATGAGAAAGCTGGAATGGAGAGGTATATGACTTTTATGGTGAGTATAATTTAAGTAAATGATAAATCGATGCTCTCCCCTCATCTTCCTCCTCCCAATGGATTATCAAACTCTGTTAAAATTCACCCTATATTTCTCTCTCACAATCTCCATAAGTAGGTGTTGCTCCTTTGAAGACAATTATGATGATGACAGTTTTCAGCCTGCCTACATCTCTAGTTTCTCTTCTCCCAAACACAGCTTCCCTGCAAAGTTAGAATTAGGTCAGTGAATTCACCATGGACACTATCCCTTGGCCTCCACCCTCAAATATTTACATATGTATGTGATTTAAAAAGTCATAGACCTGAAGCATGGGTTTGTTTGTTTTCTGGAAGGAGAAGGAGGGGAGAGGTGAAAAGTCTTAGGTTGGTAGAGGGTTTGCAACTTCTCATTGGGATACAAGATCATTCCCCAACATTCTTGAATCAATTATTACTTGAGAGCAGAGGGTTATATAAACTGTAGAAACAACGGGTGCTAAAAAGACAAATAAAGACTAAAGGAATACTGGAAAAAGAAAAAAAAGGTGTTGGAGAATAACACAGGTTTCTAAGCATGGTTATTTGAGAAATAAAAAACCTGAAGTGGAGCAGAGAATTTTAATTAAAAAAAAAATGTTTAAAGCTATGCTAAAACAAGAGAAAAAAATTACCCCTCAGGGTAGACCTGCTGCCTGCAAGGTAAAGAGCATGATGAATCATAGGTTACCCCATATAATCCAGAGAACAATCTGCATAATAGGTTTATGATTGTTGTCTTGCAAAAGAGAAAACTGAGACTGAGAGAAGTGACAGATAATAAGAGGTGACAAGATTCAAACTCAGGTCTTGCAGGCTTCTGAGTCCCAATGCTCTAGCTCTCCATTAACCCATATCTATCTCACTGCTGATGCTTTTCTCATCTCCTTCAATTTTCCCTTGGAGTCTTATTAGCCACTTGCAATGAAGCAGTATCAGAAAATCTATGATATTTACCAAGCAACTCCATGTGTGAAGCACTGTCTTATGCAAGTGGAGCAATTCTAAATGAACTTTCATCCCTACGTTTGCCCACATGTGTGGTTTTCAGACAAATTGGCAAAGGAGAACGAACTATAGTTTGGACTTCACTCCAAGGAAACTGCAAAATGCATTGTGACTTGAAGCCTTTTTATCAGAATCTTACTTCAGGTAATAAACTTTCCCTCTACTTCCATGCTGAAAGCTATGCTATATAAATCATCCTACATTCATCTGGTTTACAGAAAGCAGAATAAATGCAACACAATGATTAGCCGTAATATTTTCCTAAGGCACTTCTCCATGAATTATAAGCAACTGCTAACAATGATCCTTTGCTTGTGTGATAAGGTTCACAAATCATTCTTTCAAATGTATAACTCTTGTCTGCACTTGAGAGGTTTATGTTTGGTGAATCACAAGCTTTACCTTTGGTCCAGATTTTTCCTTTTCCCATTTTTTAAGTATAAAAACATATTGATAAAGGATAAAGTAAGTCCTATTGCCAGTGTCTTCCTTGGCATTTTTGGAAATGATCTATTTAGAGTGACGGCACAAAATCTATTTGCTCAGCAAAGCTAATTTTAGCTGAGGACCAGTAAATATCTATACAGTGATGACACCACTGTTTGATAGCAAGGCTAGGTTATCATGCCAGATCAGGATATACAGACCAAAATGAAGTGAAATATTGAGGTGCATAGGAAGTTTCAATTCTTTCAAACAAGAAAGAGTAAAATAGTCAGGTGGGAGCTCAGAAAGAAATAATCTATTTACTTAAGAAATAGTCAAAGCAAATTTAATCTTTTTTTTTTTTTTGCCTCTTCAGGGAATAATTGTCTTCTTTATCTATTCCTCCCCTCCAAGCAGTCTTTTCCTCTGTATCTGTTACACTATTTCATTTAAAAATCTCATGTTTTAAAGTAAACTTTTCACTCTAACCTACAGTTAACATTAGCCCCATACTATATATTTGTCAGGATATAAAACTTTTAAAAAACACATTAAAAATTAAAAAGAAAAAGAAAACGGTCATATTTCTTCTTTCAATGTATTTTTCTTGGGAACTTAGATATATTTTCCTAATGTTTAGGGCAATTTAGGGATCTAGATGCTCACTAATTTTTTTTTTTAAAGATATCCTACAAGAGAGAATTGTATACACTACTACCTCTGGACCTAATATGTTCCAGATAGTTTTGTACTTATTCTTATAAATTAATAAATGATTCTTTAAGAGTGTGGACCAGAAGAAAATTTCAAGAACACTTATAAAATAATCAGAGCCAACTTGTGATATCTTTCACTACCATGATGTCAATCATTTCTTTTCAATGACTAATATCAACGAATAATGTACTTCTCCATAAACATGAACTGCAGAGTCAATCTCCCATCCATTTTCAGAGCAGTCAAATCTTTGAAAAGGGCTCTAAGATTTTATAGCTGGCAATATCTTTGGCAGCAAAAAATATCAGTGGTGGGAAGGAAAGGTAAATTGAGCAAGTATATAATGTGGACATGTATAGGAAGATGTTTTTGAAGTTCACAGGTCAACAGAATTTAAAATTATTATTCCATGTCAAAGAGAAAGATGTTTCACTCACAGAAAAAGAGACAACATAGTGATAGCACTTAATAACCAAGTCACTGACTTAATTTTCTGAGCTTTCTTTCAATTGCTGCTGCTTAGCAACTTGAAAATTGCTTTTTTATTCTACTAATTTAGGGCATAGGGGTGGTACCTAGAAGGGAGAGAAAGAAAATTAGCAGAGGAGAAGGAGGGTTTGATGACCAATTGGTATGGGTTGAGACAGGACTGAATATGGACTGGGACTTCAAGACTTCAGATGAAGTGATTTTGTGGGTGACAATATGTTTAATGGGACTGAGGAAAGAACATAATGAATTTGTTTTAAGCAGAATGAACTTGAAATAGCTACAGAACATCTACCTACAGATTGCCAAAAGTCAGATGGAAATAGGATTCCGGGGTAAGAGAAAGTGATAGTAATTACCAATAATCATTTGGATGTCTTCAGCATGTAGGTGGTAGGTGAAGAGGATGAGTAAAAAATAGATACTTAGAAAAAAAAGTTCCTTTAAGTTTTCTCTGTTTAATTTCTATTCTTCTGTATTTGGTTTAATGATAGACAGATGTACTTAATAATTAACCATATGTAATCTAGGAGAGTAGAATGCTTCCTTATTTGAAAGAATGTGTTGGACATTGTCCATGCCATTGTATTGCAATTATTTCCTCTCATATTTGTTCCCCTACCAGCCTGTAAGATTCTGAAGGGTTAGAGTGGCTGGCATGGAATAGAGATCCAGGAAATATTTGTTTAAATAATAAATAAATGAATAAATGAGTAAATGAGAGAAAGCAAGATACAGAAACTGCATTAGAATTTCAACTCATGTGAAAACATATCTTCAAGGCTGACATTCAATTTCTGAGATCCTAGAGCAGAAATAATCAAAAATGTAAAAGTAAACTAATTTAACAAAAGGTGGATATAAGGCTATGTCATTTTGAATATCATTGTGTAACCACTTTTGTTATAATAATCAAAAGTGAATATAGTGTATGTATGTGCAAATATATACATTTGAATCTGTACATATAATCATATCAAATTATCAATGTATATAAATTTATATTAAGCCATATAGCCAATTTGTGATAATAAAATTACATTTAAATTACATATCCATATTTAAATTTCATTAAATATTTTTATTCATTGGGTGCTAAATAAAGCACTTTGTCTAAAAGATCTCATTTAATTCTAGTTACCCTATGAGAAAGCAATTACCATACCTATTTTAGACAAATATTTTAGAAATAGACATGTATACATCATTGAAGAGGTTCTACAGATTTTCAAAATAGAATGCCCAATTTTCTAAATGCAGCGTTCCAGGTCCCACACAATATTCCTGTGTGTATACATATACATATTTAATATGCACACAGTTCTTATTTAACATGGCATGTATTTTGCACACATGTAGGTAACTTCTCCTTATTTAAATTTGTAAAGTTTTGTATTTTTAAAATCAAGATACCAGTGCTTAAAAATGAGAACTAATGAGTTAACATGTCTATAATTCTCCCATAATGCAAAGAACAAAATGGAAGGCCACTTCTATGCAATTTTAACTTTTTCTGTAAGACAGGACACATGAAGTTTTCTATTATGCATCATGGCTTACTGAGGTAGAAATTGCCTACTATCAACAAATTAAGGTACATTAACTAAGACCACAGTAGTGAAGAAACAGTGGTAAACATCTCTTGTTAGGAAAATTTGCTGATTAAATGCAACAATAGACAATTTTCAAGTATTACATTTTTATTATTGCTATATATTGTTTTTTGGGGTTTTTTTTGCTCTTTTGGAAATTATCAATTATAATCCTCTGGAATGTGGCCAAGAACAAGGTTGAAAGTAGACAAGCCAAAATAGCCAAAAATCAATCTTTCCAAGTCCATAAACTAAATATGGGCCCTCCTCTCACAGTTGAGTTTTTAGATTTTATTCCTCAGAGGTTGTTTACTTCTATTAGAGACACCATTTGGGCTGCTTTCATCACATCTTCCCTGTATGACTGCAGAAGCTTTCTAACTGGCATCTCTGTGTCATCATTTTCTACTTTCAAGCCATTCTTCTCATGGAAATCTATCATATTAACAATAAGCTAAAACTTTTCAATGGCTTACCACCGTCTACTGGATAAAGTCAATCTTTTACACAGTTTAGAAGACCATATATGATCAAGCCTCTGGCTATTTTTCTAGATTCAGCAATTCTCCATAAACCTGAATTTCTTTTTTGGTCTCCAGCCATACAGGCTTTTAATTTTTTTTTTATTTAACATTATGCCTTGTCCAGAATCAGGGCATTTACACTTGCTGTTCTGTTTGCAGTGCTTTTTCTCTTGACTTGCTAATACCTACTCACTTTTCAGATTGCCACCTAATGATTAATTCTCCATGAAGGCCTGTCTTATAACTACACTATAGGCTTCATCCCTAAGTACAGCAACCTATAACTTCTCAGTCATAGCATAGATCACATTTGAACTAAACGATTATTTAACTGGAACTATGTCTTCATTGTTTACCTTGGCTAAACAGTAAGCTCCAAGAAAGAGTTGTTTTGTTTTGATCACTGATATACCTTAGAGAGCACTGTACATATATATTTAATAGATATTGATCAACTGATCAAATGCAGATATTTTTAAAAAGCAAAATAAGAGACTACAAAGGTCATAAAACTGATATTTTTATAGGAAGAAAATAAAAACTATGTTTTTAAAAAGACCAAAAATGAAACAGTCTAGCAGCCTAGAGTGAGGAAAATCCTCATACTTTAATAGTTTTAAAAATTTCATGTAACATAATCTGATATAAGAAATAATAGTGTGATGACAAGGACTCTGAGTTAGTGAAATGTTAAAGAGAATTTCATACTGTGTTTTTAAAGAATTGAGGGATTTTAAATATAATTTTAGAGCTAATTTTAAGTAAAAGGAATAGCTGGTATTTCAAGAGGTAAAGTTTATTTACTTAGAAAATTAATTTGTGCTATGACTATGTAACAGTATTAACTAAGCAAATAATAAAGGCAAACAGTTGTCTGTATCTAAGTGGTTGAAACAATTCTAAACACTAGTTTACATGTTCAGCTAAGCCTTGCAGAAACTCTAGAAGACACACACTACTCCTCATCCTTTCTCATCTTACAGATGAGGGAACTCGGGCCCAGATAGCTCAAAGTCACAGAGTTAAAAAGTAGAGGAAATAAGATTTAAAACAAAGCTGTCTGATCTGGAGGCAGCTGTCTTTTTTAATACCTGATTAAAAAGCAGTCTTTGAGAGTCTCAGATGACAGTACTAACTCTGTTTAACCACTGGTTATCACTCTCTCAGGTAAATTTATTGATCGTCCATGAATGCCAGGGACTATGATAAATCACTTTGCATACATTTAGTTAAGCTTCAGCGTAAACTTGTAGACTAAGTATTACTATTATTTCCAATTTATAGGTAACTGAATTAAGATGTAGAGATCTTAAACTCTCAGAGTTAAGCAGTAGAGCCAGAACTGAACCACAGGTTTCCTGACTCCAAAGATTGAGCTCTTTATTACACAATTTCCTTTATCTAAGAAGAGAAGACTCTTTTACATAAGATCGGTCTTGGCACTATTGACTTTTTGGTCTGGATAATGCTTGGGGCTGCCCTATGCATTGTAGGATGCTCAGGACATACCTAGTGTCTACCTGTAAGATACTATTAGCACCCTTCTTCCCAGTCATGAAGCAAAGATGTCTCCAGACTTTGCCAAATGTTCCATGGGTGGGGAGGAAAAATAGTTCCTTACCGAGAACCATTGTGCTAGACAGTGGCTTTTTCCTTTGGATACTTCTGGATAAAAACTGAACATATCTCTAATCTCCATTTCCAAACTATGTTCAGCTAGTATATTTTTGTTAACATATTTGTTCTTTATGCAATTTAAATACACAGTTTAGCCTGAAATTTCTTTTGGTTATATTTTGAGTTTATGAATTATCCATACATCCATACTAAATACCTTGTATTGGGACAAGAGTTGGCTAACTTTAAATAGGTCAGACAGGTACTTTCTGGTCATGTGACACTGGGCAATTTATTTAACATCTCTCTAAGCCCATTTTTTAAAGTGAGGCTAATAAGTGCCTGCCCCTCATAAATATGCAGACTAAATTAAAAAATCCTTATAAAACACTACTTGGATCATAATGAATGCCCAAATAATGTTTGTGGTTGTATTATTATTATTACTACTATTATTTGTATAATTTTGATAGTTTTCCTTTCTAGTTTATCTTTAAAATCTCAGAAGCCATCACACTTCCTCTCTACATTCACTGAAAACATTTACTTAGCAGCCATAACATATGTCTAAAGGCCGAAGCAAATGCATTACATGGATACAACTTAAAGCCAATGGAAGTTGAATATCAAGGCACAGAGAGCAATGGTTGAGAGGAAACATTTTACAGTGAAAGCCCAAATACTTCCCTCTCTGGATATGGCACATTACCATTAGAAATAAGACAGAAGTAGGGAAATTGTTTTTTCTCTGAGAAAAACTTCCCCTAAAATGGTATAGATTTTTATTCTTCCCTTCCTTGCAATTCAACATGACATTAATGTTTTTTAGCTCTTCAATGATTATTTTGTAAGTTAAAAAAATTCATATGTACACATACACAAATATATCTAGAATCTCTATCAACATGTCAACTCCATAGACCTGTTCATGCTGAAGCCTAAACATACTTGCATGTCCTTATTTATTTGTGTATTTAGTTATTTAGTTAGTTAGTTCTTAGTTTTCACTCATATTTTTTCACAAGGTACAGATCTTTACAATTGTATATGCTTTGCTGTTTGTATGGTTGATTCCAGAAAACTGTCTCCATATTTGACCATGCCAGTCAGAAATCCTGGGACATTTACAAAGAATATGTGCCCAACACAGAAAGCTGCTTCGTTCTGCCTTTCATGGTTCACAGTGGGCAAGGACAATTTTCTTCATCCTGTGGAACAACAGCTGCCACAAGACCTCTGGTTCAAGAAAAGAAGTTCGAAGACTCAGGCTTAGTTTTTAAAACGTTCTGACCTCTATTAAACAAACAAACAAACAAATAAACAAACAAACAAAGCAGACAGCATAAATGTAAGAGACTACAGGGAATTTTTAAATCTCAAGTCAGTTATTTTAGATGAAAAAAAGAATTCACTAAACAGAACAGCAGTTGCTGGCTTAAGGAGCTATAGGCCCTGCCTAATTGTAGTATAGCCCTAAATACTTGCCTGTAATTATAGTTTTTCTCATATAACTGTACAGCTGTCATACAAGGAGATAACTTTAACAATTTAATCTTTGTTCTCCCCAGAACTTGTGCTATATCAACAGCACTCACCAGTATCTGTTCATTCTTTCTTTCATAGGCACAGAGAAGACCATACTGCTCAGCACCTTCCCAACACGGTCCTCACAGGTGAAGCCACAAAATTTCTGACAAACAAATTATAAACAAAAAATAAGTGTGCCACCTTCAAAGCCTGCTGAGAAAACCCCTTGAGGCTCTCTTTTCCTCTGTGACAGTGATCTGGAAGTTACATGTTGAGAAGGTAAAGCCATAAGATAGAAGCAGATGGGACCACTGTCACATTACTTGAGAGGGAACTGCCCTGGAGAACACCCCAGCCCTGCCAGGCCCAAGGAAGACTTTGCATGCACAAACAATAAACTTTTGTCATGTTAAATCCACAGAGCTTCCAGGGTTGATCTGTTATCATAGCTGAGTTTAGACAATCCCTGACTGATACAGCTCCTAACACAGTTTGTAGCATATAGTAAGCGCTCAATCGATAGCTCTTTAAAGAATAAATAGGCAGACATGAGAATGCCGTTTACAATTAACACCTAAATTTAGATATGGATTATAAAAGAAAAAGCACAGCCATCTTGATTTATCTAAAAAATCAATTTCTGCTTATTAAGGATGTACAGACTACATATCAACCCACTAAACAGCTCAGGGACTGACCAATATGACTAAGTAATGGACAGATCATATTCATGTAAAAATGATTACTACCACCATAAAGCAGCCCATATACATTAGGTTCAAAATGAATAAAGAGAATAATCTGGTTGGAAGGCAGTGGATCTGTAACTTTTACTGAACTCTCATCCCATTTCTGGTTTTTTAACTAAATTGCTTATCTTGGCATAGTTCAAGATACTATGTGAAAAAGAGAGAATGGTACTTTTAGTGCAGCCACCACCATCTGTTGTTTTCAAGCTGGTAGTAGAGACATTAGATCCAGATTTTCCCACCTTATCTCCGCTGGTGAGTGCCTGTAAGACTTTGATCTCTAGTTATTATCTCCCTTACTCTCTATTTGCCCACTAGTAAAGTGGGCCCAGTGATGTCTGTAACACAAGGTCATGGCAAGGATCAGTAGTACTATGTATATAAAGGATGTAGTAAAGTGTCTGCTGTGTGTTGGCACCCAATAAATGTTGGTTTCATTTCCTAATCCTTTTCTCTTAATCTCTCATCTCTCTTCTCGACCCTGTCCCACATTTTCTTTTAGTGTCTTGTTTATTTACTTTTTTGTTAGTTTCAACTGAAAAATGGCAGTGCTGAATGCTAGATGATTGTCAAAACACCTCTCTCATTATGAAATATCTATGCCCCTGAAGTTTGATTATTACCTGGAATTTGAAATTGATAGCATGCCACAATAATCAAAATAACACTATCCAAAGCTACCAAAATTGGAAAACGAGGGGAGAGGAAAGTTAAAAAATAAAAAGTAATAGCAGAACAAATTACAAAGGAGGCCAAATGACCTGTGAACTGTCACAGCTGAATAGAGATTTTTTAAAAAAAAATAAAAGAGTCACTCTTGTCTATAGTTTCCTGGATTTTAATTAATTCAGATAAAACAAATTTAGCACAAGTAATACATCGTTTTGGTCAGCTTCATTTGTGCTCTTAAGAATTCTCTTCCAAGAGTGAGCAATAAATGAGATGGCTTGGCATTTTCAAATACTTTCTTGTGCCTGCAAGCCAGTCTCAATCAACACAGTCAATATCCAGCAAGAACGAAGACAAACACCTCACAATGTAATTCCTCAAGTGGGCATTGCTCTACCCATTCACTGTCTCTTTATATGTCCCTGATTACATTTGAATTTGGAATTTATTTTGCTTCCTGACTTTGACCTCAAACTTGCCCTTGGATAATGTCCTTTGATAATGGTTAATGCTCTTTGGTTATCCTTATTTCTATCCACATTTGATCATCAGAATGCATTGACTACAGTGATACGAGATAATGCTCCAGTCACATCCTACCCAGGCAGTGGCTCCAGGCAGGGTGAGTAGCAATCAGACAAGGGTTGCAGAATCAATTTTCTTTAAATGACTAAATAGCCCCACATCAAAAAAATAAAAAGATATAAAAGGATTCTCCCCAACCAACACACTAAAGTAACTGTCATGAGAAAAATTCCTTTGAAAAAGAGTTTAAACTCACATAAGGCTAGAGGAGTATACAATCTTATCACATCTGAGCCAGATTTGTAAAAAAGGAGTTTCTAATGAGTAAATAAGTTAATGTGAAAATACATTTTTAAGGCCATTTAGAATAATTTATCTCTCTCCCTTCCCCCATTCATGTACCTTCTGATGTGCTGTGTTTCATATGCTAAGGTGGGGTATATCTATACAGTGTCTTTTCTTCTGCAGATTCCTGGGAATTGGGGCCAATGAGAAAAATCTGGGTCTGAGAGAAGCAGCAGCTAAAACACAACCCTGATAAGGCCTCCTAACCTCCAACAATCCCACATCAATACTAGGCGTTAACTGAAATTCCAAAGAATAAAATTTTAATCTCAGCACTGAGTTTTGAATTATACTAATCTGTGTCTCTTTGTTTTTACTCTCTTTGCATACATATAATATGACAAGAACTTTGTCTCGAGCTGTCTTCTGGCCTCCATATACAAATGATCCTATTCCAAATTCTTCCACCTTCATGACTTCTTCCTAACTCCCAACCCAGCAGAATCAATTTCTACTTATTTGAGATCTCCATCATATTATTCCAGATCTGGTATATTTTAAAGCTCAAACTACCTTGAATTTGGTTATTATGTCTTTATCCTCTAAAAGCAAATAGAGAACACCTGAAACCTACTTTTTATGGTCTTTACATCCCTCCCAGTGCATAGTCTGCTATTTTGTAATGCAGTACTCAGTAAATTTACATTGAATTGAATTGAAAAAAAAATTTTTAAAAGGGAAACATCTCACATGGTTTATTTTCATTCATATTTATATTAGAGAAGTTAGTAGTCCAAGTCAATATAAATATGCAGTGTGCCAAGGGAAATGAGCTACACCAATCACGGTGTAAAATTCTCAAGGCAAGATTCAAAGACCTCTATTAGCTCAGACCTGGAAAATAAACAAGAAACAACTCAACTTCTTTTTGCAATGTGTTGGTTCCCTAGGTCTTGTTTTTTTCTGAATCTGTTGTATATAAACCCCTATCTTGCTGCTATCTTTCAGCCAGAGACCCCAGCCAGTAGAAATGGAATGCTTTCACAACAGTTAGTAAAACCAGGAAGTGCATAAATTTCCTTTATTATGTGACAAAGGGAGAAAGGAGGTGTTAACCTGGGTATTTCTATGATATATGAATCCCAATAAATTGATTCCTTTCCCAGTAAGATATTTATTTGACTTCTGGTTACACCTGTTAATCTGGCGAACAGGACCAGCGGCATCTGCTTTTTAGAAATGCAGACTCTCAGACTCCACCCCAGACCAGCTGAACCAGAATTTGCATTTTAACAATATCCCCGAGTGACTCAAATGCCATAACATTTTAAAAATCATGAGCATCGAATATTCCAGCAGTAGTATTTCATTTGTGTCCTGGAAGTCTCTTTGCTCTAAGCTGTGATTTTATTGGAAAATTAAAGCACTGTATTGGCTTCTCACACCATCTCCTTCTTTACCCCTCACTGTTTTCTCCACATCTATCCATTTCCTTTAATATGCAGTATAAAAAGAAAAAAAAAAAGACTGCTGTTATGCTTTAGATTGTAAGCATTTCTTTCATATGCATTATCTTATTGGATCCTTTTGATATCCCTGTAAACATCATCACATGTAACTTGTCAAATGTCATCTAGATAACTAATGTCTGAGAATATGCATTCCCAATGGTGTAAAGATGCTACCTTTTGCAAACAACTAAAAGGCTTCCCCCATAACCAATGAACTCTTTGCACTATAAACTGGACTTCAAAAAAATTAAATTCACAATTTAACAGGGAAAAAAATAGATATAAATGTACCTGTAAGAAAGAGTTTGAAAAGAGTAGAAAGATTTGCATTTGATGAGTTTAAGAAAAACAATCCTCCAAAAAGAGGATATTGAGTCCTTTGCTCCTTCTATACCCTCTAAAAACTCTGTGAAGACAATGAGTTGAGACGGGAAGTCTATCTTACTCTTGAATCTTTGCCCTTGCCACTCCAATAACCCAGCTTATCCCTAAACAGAGACACTAAACATGCACAGTCTTGATGAAAGCTTTTATAGCTGCCATTACATTATGGATTTGCTGTCAGCTCATCTAAAATGTGTCTGCTAAAAAAATAAGAGGAAAAATCCAATCTTTGCTTAGAAGCAATGGAGTTTTCAGCTAACTAAAATCAGCGTGGTTATTCCTATCCTGTAAGGGAGGACTTGTCTAGCATCCTACTCATTCTTGAGAACTGAACTTCTCAGCAATGAGTAGCACAAAATAAAGCAATAACAATAAGAAAATAGTACTGTAGTTTCATTAAGTAGCTTGTAGTGTTAGGATGTAGTACAGTAAATTATCAACTATATTCAAAACTAACTGCATTTTCAAAGTTTTTAATCTAAATCTATGCCATATACACAGGTATCTGTACACAATGCAAAATTATTAACTGGAACTTCAGCTTTCATCCAAATGCTTGAACACTATCATTTGGGTATGTAAATGCATTATTTTTATAAAAGCCCCTTGATGATTACAAAATAGAAATCACAGTGGAAGTTAGGAGCCTAAAATTAAATGTCACATATGTAGATTATTAAAATAGAATGGAATTTTAGAAAAATTATGTAGACCTATCTCTCATTTCCATTTTATAGACCTGGAAAAAGTAGCCCAAAGAGGCCACATAACAAACATCATTTCCACTGTTGTCTGTCACTGAGGCTGAGTAATTCTGGGCAAGTCCCTCTCTCGGTCTCAGTTTCTTGATCTTCAAAATGTGGTAATTGGACTAGATAGTTTAAGATTCCATACAGCCTGGAAATGTGATTATTGCAAGATTAAGAGCCACATTTTGGAGCACTGTCTCTCCAGAAGCAACACACAACAACTTGAAAAGATATTTAAAAAGCATTTGGCATTACTGGTGTCCTAGTTTGTTGATACTGTATCTTAACTTTAAAATTGCATAGATATAGCTGGTACCCACCACAGAGGAACAAACCACAAGAGAATGGCTGTCAGCATAATCTTTGCCTGAGAAGTGGTGCAACTGGAAATGAGTCCAGAGTGATGGAAAATCTTCTCCTCTCCCTTCCAAGGATCTGGTGACTTTCCCTGTCTGTCTCTGTCTCTAGGATTTCTCCTCAGAATTCACTGGAACCCTGGGAAATCAGCCCTTGATCTAAACCCAAAGATGCATTTCCTCCTGGAAGATTCCCCGGCTGGACATTAAAAAGTCATTAAAAAACAACCTTAAACGTAAGTCTAGGCTCCAAGTTTCTGCCTATGTTAGTATCTTTTTTATTAGCTGTCTGGCCTTATCTACAGTGGAATTTTTATATATTTATATCAATTTCGTTATGTTAAATAAATAATGAGTTGGTATTTTAGTAAAAAAAGCGGACTCAGTCTTTGAAAGGAAGCCCTATCATGATCATTGGTCATGCTTTAACTACATTTCCTATCTTTCAATCCTTGCTCTTATATAGAGCGGTATCTTTGAAATGGCTTCCACTTACTTATCCTAAATGTTTCCAGCTTTCCCCTTTTCTTCTTTTCATCATTACTATTTTCTAATGACAGAAAGTAAGGCAATGGCTTAGGTTTTTGAAGAGATACTTAAATATATGACTCAAAGAGGCAATCTCCAGATGTCATGTGTGTAAAGTGGGCATTGCCAGTGTCCCTGCCAATTAAGCCAATTATTAAACCATTATTTAATTGATTGGGCTAATTTTAATGATATACACAAGTGAACTTGAAGCTGTAACATATATAAGGCAAGCTAGAATCTATATCTAAATCATTGTGTCTATACAAAATGTGGTCAGCCAGGACGAATTCTACACACTATGCCTAATCCGATATATAACAATTATTAGTAGTATCATGATTATTCTCATCTATTATTTAGATAGTTCTTATTTTGTGTTGGACATTCTTCTAAACACTTTATAAGGTTACATAGTTTTAACTTCACAGAAACACTGCCATACTGACACTAAAAGAAGACACGAGTTAGAAGGGAGACAAATCATGGCCTCATAGAAGGGTTAGCTTGTTGAAAAAGGATGATAATAAACTTTTAATTGTCTATATTAGGCAAAATCAAGAATGAGAGCAAGAGAGAAATCAAGTTTGCCTCAACTCCCATCTACAGTAATGAAGCAGCAGATATTCTCTGTCTATAGGAATGTGTTTATCACTAAAGGTATTCAGCAACTGGGTTGTGTGACCAGCTCTCAGATATGCTAAAGAAAGAAATTCCAGCAATGGATGAAAATACTGGAGAAGCTCTAAGGTTCTACCAACCCTGAAATTCTGGACAAAAGTAATATCATGGACACTGAGAATATAGCTATACAAATAAATTAATCAATCAATATACAGATAAAGAATCTTAGAGAAAATTATATTTGTGTGCATTTCTTATAGTACTCAATATATTCTTGTGAAACATTTATATGTGTCCTTTTATTTTCATTTTTATTAGATTATAAATTCATTGAATCTTGGCTCAGCACATACTAAAGATTAACCTTGAGAAAGGAGCTCATTTTCCCCACCTATAATAATGGAAACTGTTACACAAGGTCATGGGGGATACATGAGATTGTATATTTAAAGGATTTAATCCAGTATCTTGCACTAATAAGCAACAAATAAAATTACACAGTTCCTAATTTTTATTATTGTTACTAGTATTATTTACTACCATTATTATTATATTACTGAGCCATACATGAATGCCTGGGTTCAGTACCTTTGATTTTAGAGTCTAATAAACATCAATCAATAGCCATTTTTACATTCCAATAGATCAATCTAAGCAGTCAGAGTTTACCTGCCAACTTGCCAATCTCAATTGTCTGGGGAAAGGGAAACAAATTCAAACCACCTCAACGAATTGCTTCATTGAAGATGCAGTTTGGTAACATGTTTTCAGTGTGCTGTTCTCTTAACTAAAAAGAGAATAATGAGCGAGGAAAGGAGAAAAAAATGATATATTTTATTTCACTGTTAAAAATTATTATTCCTTGAAGTTCATTGTATGCATGGCAAATGAACACACATTTTTCTCTGTAGTAAAAGAACTGTTATGTGCTTTTGCAATTAATTAATGTTGTCTCCAATATCCCTATGAAATGAATGTCAAATTCATTTGAATGTAGCTTCTAGAACAGCAGGACCTCTTGTCCATTTCTTGTACTGTAATGTAATAACAGCAAGATGGATCTAAGTAGTACATGTGAAAACTGGTTTGAGAAAGGCAAAATTGCATACTGTAATTTATACCAATATTTTAAAAAACAATTTTAGCAGTGAATCTCTTTTTTAAAAGAGTATCTTAAGTCCAAAATAAGTGAAGGCGTTTTAAATACCTATTATTGACTAAGCAACTACCTCACCCTTCATGGAGGTCCTGAAAAACCTTCATAGAATCTGAAAAGTAGTTAGAAAAACATCCTTCAAATCAAAATGTCTTATACTATTAATGAGAAAACTGAGTCCCCAAAATGGGAAGTGATTTGACATGTCTCACAGCTTCTTAATGACAAAATCTAGAATTCATGACTCATTTATTCATTCAGCTCTTATTTATTGAGAATGCTCCAAGTGCTCATTCTGTGCTAGGCTTCCTATATATATCAGATTTATTTTTAAAATCTATTCAATTTCCATTTGACAACTCTTCATTTGATACCTACTACTGCAGGCACTGTATTTGGTACAGTTTGCTGAGTTTGTATGAGAGTTGCTACCTGCCACAAGCATTTTAAAAGATAGTTGGAATGTACCAAGTAAACAATTATAATAATTGGTAGAATGTAGTTAGTTCCATAGGAAAGCAAGAGAATTTGAGAAGAGTTAATTTAATAATTTCCTAATCATATTTTTAAAAAACTAGCTTTTAACCCATCATCAGATCTATATTCATCATGCAGCATCTATAAAAGACTGAGAAAGTGATTAGAAAAATCCAAGAACAATTATAAGTTTGTAAAGTATTTAAGTAGCTAGCTGAGATGTACAAACAAGAAACTTGTTTTAAAAAGTCAGGACAATATATAAGTGCTACATATCATGCAACAATTTATATGTTAGGTTCTTAAAAAATAAAGCTGTGTGGACTGATTTAAGTATCTGAGTGGGTCTCATATTACCAATAGGCCCTTAAAGACTCCTTTAGGAATTGAGTAGCTTATTCTTGGTTTGTAACTTTTGTTGAGACATTCCTGATTTTTCACCTATTAACCCATTAAGCTCTTCAGAATTGACCAGATACTCAACAATCTTGGTATATCCTGAGACCACCTAAGAAAAGCATTCAATTCTGTCTCTTCCACAATTCCCTTACTTAATTCTCACCAAAGTCAAAGATCCCTTCTCCATTCTCTGAACAATGTAATAAACTATACATTCCACTTAAAAATCTCTTAGTTTTTTAACCTATCATTTACATACATTACAATATCATTTATAAATAAATATATTTTTATCATTTTTATTAGGAGCCCAAGACAATAAGAAACATAATTTACATTTAAATATAGTTTTTTGCCAATAAGGTATGTAATAAATAGTCACTGCTGTAATTTGATTACAATGGAAAGGCCCGTATGTGTTAGATATACTAGTTGATAAGTAGGTATTGACAGCCTACAACTTGTTACTTCTGATGCTTTATTTACTTATTCCTCAGCTCCTAGGAGAAAAAAAAAGAAACAAAAGAAATAAAAAGCACAACACCTAACTGTAGTAAGATGCCCATATTCTACTTCCAACTTGGATTTCAGTGTCAGTCTACTCAGTCTTCTATTGTTCCATATGTAACCCAATGGAACTGGCTGAGATGCTGCACAATAACTGTTCTCTGAGATCTTCAGGAGTCATATTACAAGAGTCAACTAGAAACACAAAGAATGAAAAAATTATATTGATTTTGTTTGGATTGTTTAATAGTAATACAGGAGTGGAGATAGGCAGGGTATTCTTTAGTGTAGTTGCTCCAAAATTTTTATTTTTGTATATTACCTCTAAATAAAAAAATCTATTATGCAATATAACAACTCTTTCTCCATCTCTCATCTTCCTACCTCTCATTTCTCTCTATCTCTACCTTTTTCTCTCTTACTCTCGAAACTGAAAGCAATGTTTCACCAATCCAATCTTTCAACATGTGATGCATTCTAAGGATTTTTTTCTATCCTATCCTATTCTATCCTATCTCATTTCTTTCCGTTTCAAACTACAGTATTTAATTTTTTTAATTGCAGATTTGTTCAAACAAATTGATTTCATCACTCTCTTCTGCATGAATTCAATCACATTTTAATCTATTCTAAAGATTATTTTACTCATTTGTAGAATGTGAATCATATAGGGTTGTATCCATTATTAAATAAAATATTGCTGTTATCACTGTGCCTAAGACTTAGTGTTCAATATAGACATATTATTTTATAGATATTATTATTTTGATTAAATTACTATTGCAAATTCTACTTTAGATATTTGGAGACTGTTAATGTATATTAAAAAATTCTCATATACATGACATAGATTGTTAAGATATAAAATTCCTAATTTGTTAATCGTTAGGGAAAAAAAAGACAATGAAAAAATTAGTCACAATTTTTTGAGATTTCAAACACTCAATATTACTTTGTAGTTGGTTAACTCTACAGACTTTTGATTTAGTAGTTAATCTCCATGGTGATTTAAGAGATGTGAAAAATGACAGCATTGGCATTGCATTGAGATGCTTCTGTGGAGTGACATATATAACAGATTTATTCTTCTAACTTAACTGTGATGAAAATCATCTCATCTCCCATTAGTAGGAGAAATATAAATAAAGATATGTAAAGATTCACCCCTAATATTTGTACCAGAGAGAAAGATACTAATGAAAATAAACTGAAATATATCTTTCTTTTTTTTTAATAATTTTGGTTTGAAGCTTCAAATCACATTACATAAGAGGCTATAAGCAGAAGTATCATAGTTTCATTTCCATCTTTTTTTAGGTTATAGAAATAGGTAATTTTTTAATTATGAAATTTACTATTTAATAAAATTTTGAATAGAATAAACACTAGAAAGAAGAGTATACATGTGATATATATATATAGATATATATACACACACAATAAAGATACATATACATATATACTTACACACATGTAATATCTAGACTTTGTACTCATAGGAAGCAGAAATCATTTGTTTATAATTCCTACCATAACTTATCAGAAATCTGAACATGTTCAAAAAAAACAGCAAAGAGGAATAATATCAACTGCTCAGCAAGAGATAAAGTGGTTCCCCAGGTGGAGTTTATGGTTGTCTTTTAATTACTCAAGAGACAGAATTTTTCTTTAAACTAATCTTGCTTGCTTTCAACCTTCCCCAATCCTATAACTTTCTTCTTTCCTCTCTCTCCCTCTTCCTCTTCTTATTAATTTAAATATGAACCTTTTTAACTCACCATGTGTGCCATCTGCATCAACATTTTCAAAAGACATCTTCAGTGCACCCACTGAGTGTTCCACACTTGTTTTATTTTGCTAATTGAATGGTTCTTAAACAATCTCATTACAGCACTTAGCATTTTCTCATTATAAAGCTATCCTTGGCTAAGTCTTTCCTGCCAACCAGGAAGGCAGAATCTTGCTTATAGTGTCTTCAGGACTGGTCTTTAAAAAAATCCTCTAACCAATATGCTTACTTAAAACAAATAATCAAATTAAAAAAAAAAAAAGATATCCCCATGCTTTCAGATCACAATGGGGAAAGTGAAAGAACTAATATTGAGCACCTACTACCTGTCAGGCTATAAATGGTATGTATGGTATTTAATTGTCAAACACTTCTATAATATGCATATCATTATACCATTTATTTATTTATTTTCATTATATCCATTTAAATAAGAAGAAAATGAAAACAGAAAAGTTTCTATCACTTGTCAAATGTATGTCAAACAATAAGTAAGTTCTTGAGATGGGACTCATTATTCAGGACACACTTATTCTGTTTGTTTGTTTTCTATCAGAGATCCTTTGAAAGCCTTAATATCCTAGCTTGTCCAGAGATGAGGGTTGTGTTATCTCTCATATGGTTCTAAACTGTGTAAACTCCTTTCCCTGAGTTTCAATTCTAGAAAGATTTGGAAGAGAGGAAGAATTATTAATCAATCTGTAGACATACTGACTGTACTATGGGAAAACTGAAGCCAGGGAGCCTGGAAAGCTTCCACCTGCTAGTAGAACATGATTTCTTATCTCTTAGGACGTTTTACATGTGCAGCTTAAAATCCACATTAAAACAACAACAACTACCCTCCCATATAGAGTTGTGTTATTAACCTCATTTGTATATAACTATGAATCCAAGTCTGCCCTTGTGGGAACAGTGTATGGTAAAAGCCTCGTGGCATGATTAGTTTTCTATGCTTTGCTCATCTTTTTACCTCTACCCAGAATGCTTTCTGCCTTCCCATCCTTGCCTAAACCAGGCTCATTCTTCTGGACCAAGGCCCACTGTCACTTCCTCCACAAAGTTTTTTAAACACTTCCCCACTCCTAGCTCTCCTTCTTTTGAGTTCCTTTAGCACTTCAATCATCTTCCTAAAATAGCATGTATCACAATGTATTATATATTTCTCACCTACAGAACAAGGTTTTCAACCTTAGCAGGACTGACTTTTTGGAGCTATATAATTATTTTTTTATTACAGCAGTCCTGTACATTAGCAGCATCTAGAGTGTCTACCTGCTGGATGTTAGTAGCATCATCCCTTCAATTATGACAGCCAAACATGCCTTTAGATATTGCCTCGAGGGGAGGCAACATTGGCCTTAGCTAACAACCACTGCTTTAGATGATAAGTACATGAGCAGAAACTTTGCTTTTTTTTTTTCTACCCTATATACCCAGGAATATTAGGCCCACAGCAAATGTTTAATTAAAATCTTTTGGTTGTCTATTTCCTAATAACTGCATACTGTATTATAAAATGCAGTGAAGTCACACTTTATAAGTGAGACAAAAGTGAGTACTAAATAATGCTCTGGATTCAAAGAAAAGTGAGATAAAAAATCATCAGATGTCAGAGCAAAAATAATTCTTTTCTCTCTATATTTAAGTAGTCAAAAATAAATCAAATAATATTTATAATTATACATATGAAATATATTGTATATGTATGCACACACAAACAGGGATATTTCCTGGAAAACTGCATAAGAGTACTCTGATATCTCTAAATACATCATACCTAAAATGCTCTATTCACTAAACTATGCCATGACTCTCTTACCTTTTTTCCCTTCAAAGATTCATTCATAAAAAAAAGTGATGCTCATTTTGAAATTTCAAAACAAGAGAGACTTGATTAAATAAAGAAGCACGAACACTATGATATTGCCTTTCTTCCTGATAAGATATTCATCTCTTCTCAATTTAAAAAACAATTTAAAGTCATCTGACTTTGCTTATTTCTGCAGACTAGTTAACCATTTATTTGAACTGAACACCAGAACCATTGTGCTTGATACCAACTTGTGATGAAAGACTTAGTCTAACCTCAGAAGTAAACTGGCCCTGCATATCTTCATTTATTTCCTGAGTTGAAGTTTTAATTTAAGTTTTAAAAAAGAGACAGATTTATTTTTTCAGGTTTAGGTAGTTTCAAATCCACAAAAATCTATTATTCTCATTGGGATACTGCAAAAAGTACTCTTGATATATCTAAGTAATTTGCAAGAAAGCAACAAACTAACATGACAAACAAACAGAGACTCATGGACAGGGACAGTGGATTAGTGGTTACCAGAGGGAAGGCGGGAGGCGGACGTAGATAAGGGCAAAAAGGGTCAAATATTTGGTGACAGAAGGATATCTAACTCTGGTTGGTGAACAATGCTATACACACACACACACACACACACTCACACTCACACACATACATACATATGACTTAAAGCTGATGATACACTTGAAACTTATTTGATTTTGTTAATGTCACCCCAATAATTTTTAATTTAAAAAAGTGCAAAAAATGAGACCAGCTCCTCCTTAGCAGTCCGAAAGTCCATTCAGAATCAATATGCACCATTTCCTATAAATTGTGGAAGGCTGTAATTTCATTGGCCACATTTTATCGGTTACCTCTCTTTGGTTTTAGATACATTAATTATACTTTTCATTATAATACTGTAAGAAACATATTATTCTTGTTCCAATAAAGTGGAAGTAATTAACCACCAGGACAACTTAGGAATTGTGTGATGTCATTTAACTACTCAGTGTGTGAAGCAAAATTCACCTCAAGACTCTTCTCTGATACAACAGCAAGCCCCTCAGAGTACACAGCTGATTATTTTTGCAGCACTCCGCCTGCAAGTGTGAGACATTCTGAATCACACCAACAACCGGAAATATTTCCAAACCTTTTCACTCCGCTCCCTAGACTGCCCTCAGCCCCATGCCCCAAGGGCATGCAGAAAGTAAAAGTAACTGAAATGCAAAGAAAGATCATTTGTAAAACAATTCAATTCAGAGATTCAGAGGCCTGTATACTCCAGATAAGAAACAAACAAAAACACAGCACTTTTTCACCTCCTCATTTTACACCAATGTGTCTTCTTTTCTCTGATTTCAGTTTAAAGAAATTCCTGGGCACCAAGTTATTTTAATTTAAAAGAGCTTGCATGATGACTCGCACAGATTTTGGTCTTTAGAATGCTTTGATAAATCATTTTCTGCTGTTCTCCTGCAGCATTTTGTGCTACAACACAACAGAGATGACATTTTATCTGTGCTCCTGGTGGATGCATCTTGGGAAGCTCCCGCGCCCACCAGCTTTGGAGTTCAATTTTAGGAGGCATGTTTGGCACCTGGACATTGCTTCTAATCAGCTACATGGACTGAGCTTCTCTGAGCGTCAATAAATCATTTATAATTCACTATCAACCTACTATCTTTCTATATTTCTATCATGTATCTATCTATGATGTTTCTATCTTTTATGTATCCTATCTATTTCATGGAATCATAAGAATGAAAGAGAGCATGTGTACATCGCAAAACACTATTCTTTTCTTATGATAGTAGTGTTATTGTCAATTAGTTCAAACAAATGTGTACATGCACAAACACACATGCATTCATGCATGCATGCATGCACACACATACACCCACACCCACGGCATCTCAAGAAACATAGAGTTCTCAAGACAAATGAATCAAAGCACACACTAAAGTTCCATGTCAGTCAAGAAAGACTCCATTTTATCCTGATAGGGGTATGGAAAAGGTCAACTATTGATTTAGGTTTCCACAAGAAGGCACAAAATAAAAAGTCCTTTTTGAAAATGTTTACTACATTTTGCTTTCAAACAGGGATTCTGTGTGGAGCAGAGATCTTTTGAAACCCACAGGATGGCAAAAATAAAATGAGCCAGCTTATAAATATGGACCTAGGATCGATTCTACTTGTCCCTGTGACCTTTAATACACAAAATGAAAAACTATATTGTTGCAGTAGAGAACATATGAGAAAAGTGAAGCAATCAAAAGCTTTATATGATCCATATATTAAAATATGTGGCATATTTTATGTTTATTTATGTAAGTGTTTTACCAAAGCATTTTTATGTAGAGATATCACTATATAAAAGACCAGTGCTTTCTTTTTTCAGAAACAGGAAACTTTAGACTCATCTTCTCAGACCTTAAGTGCCTCTCTGTTACTAAAGGAAGTTTTTGCATGAACACATTAATGATTCCTGGGTGAAATATTAGAGATGACTGTGACATTAGAGAGGAAAGAATTTTGGATCAGAATTTCACCTAATCTTCAAATGTATAAACTGCCACTTGGAATTTATGCAGATAGCAACAGTTCCTAAATATCTTTATTATGGTTGCAGAAGCATTCTGTGCTTAATTCCAAAGATAAATTTTCAGTCTTTACTTTTGTGTTCAAGTATTTAAGGCTTCCCTGGACTAGTAAATTCACAGCAGTAGTAAAAGATTTAAGTCTCTAGAATATGTTTGACTTTATAAAAGCTTTATTAGAAATCAGAGGTATACATGAACATTACCAAAATGATCTGTTGTTTGTTTATTTGCTTGTTTACTTGATATTGTGGGCTAAATGCCAAGCAAAGAAGCAGACTGATGTACAGAGTTGGTACAGAATGAGCTAAATCTTATCCTGCATCCCTGATATACTTCCTAGGTGAGGCACCTAAGACTTGTTACTTAATCTCTCTGAGTCTCAATTATCTACAATATAAGAACAACAGTAATTGTCTCAAAAAATACTCATGATAATTAAATGAGACCATCAATGTAAATGACTTCTATTGACATACTCTTACTTCTCTTCAAAGGATTAAGGTAGACAATGTTTGTTTTTATTAAGGGATGATAATAAACTTAATCTTCAAGATGCACTATAGCCTAGTAGCTACACAGTACCTTGGGTTCAAATCCTGGCTCAAACACAAACCAGCTGAGGGAACTTGTGTGAGTCAGTTAACCTTTCTTTGTCTCAGATTCCTCAGCTGTAAAATAAGATAACAATGAGACACCATATTGCATTGTTTTATGAAGTTAATGAGTTAATACCTATAAAGCGCCTACTATATTATTATTTTGAAGTACTCTTTACATTACAGTTTATTCTTACTATATAACTTTTTATAGTAATAAATGATGCCCTTGACTCTGCATGTTACTTCTTAAAGTTGATTATCAAACTGTGAATAAATTCAATTTCCCTGGGTCTTATCTCTAAGGTAGATAGAGAAAACAGCCATCTTGTGAGCAAGACTAATTCCAGATCCCAAACATTTCTTGGGAATGTTTGGGATCTTCCTTGTCTCTTTACAATTAATGCTTGGGTCTTGATTGTATTCCCAGATATAAGTACCAATGCTGCTAAATCCCAAACTGGCCAAGTCCCTCAATCCCAAACAAAGCCTGAAAACGAAAATGCTTGAACAAACGTTCATGTTTTTATCCTAACTCCCACTAAAAAAGGATGATAGGGCTTGTAAAATACAATGATGTTAGCTATTTAAATTTTAGTTAAAATGAGGATTTGAAAGCAGACTTTGATGAATGTTATGGAAGAGAGCACAGGGGCACTAAAGGTGTGAATGAAGCATAGATAATGCCATGGATTGGAAGGTACAATCCACTTACTACTCATTTCCATACTTCTCTGAAGATAGCCCTGTGAGCAAGAATCAACAATCCATATTGTCTAGGCTAATGAAGAGGAGAGAGCACAGATCAATATTTCATAATTGCTGTTGTGACATATCATTTTTATATTTTACTCTACTATTCTCTTTTTATTTTATTCCACATCATAAAATTTCTTAAATTATATATATACATGTATGCACGTAGGTGCATCTTTTTTATTAACTATTCAACCATATTCACTAAATGCCTACTATAAGCCTTCTTCTATGAGTTGGGGATGCTCCAATAGATATGGCAAACAAAACGTCTTGCCTCTTAGATGGAAAATTGGAAAAAAAAAAAGAGAGAGAGAGTAAATTCTATTTACTAAGTTATCTAAGATGCTTTGAACAAAAGTCAGTAAGAAAGAACAGGGTTGTGCTTTTACATCAGTGGTCAAGTAAGATTTCCCTGATAAGGTGACATTTGAGTCAAACTCCGGGGTGGTCGGCTATGCCATAAGCCTGCCTGCTCTGGAGCATTTCAGGCAGAAAGAATAGTAAATTAAAAAAACCCAAGTAGGGTGCAGGCCTGACACGTTTGAGAAACTCTGGAAATTTTTGGAAACCTTCATGATAATTCTAGCTATTGCTCTGAAGAGTCAACATAGCAAGAGTGATACATAGTCAGTACTCTGATATATTTGCCCCCCTACTCTAGATACATGAAATTCACCCAAATATTATTTATAGTTTCTGAGAGAGCTTTTTTAAAAATATCATATAAATTAATTTGTTCAGTCCAATAATATCTAACCCACAGAATGTTTAAGCAGAGAGAGAAACGCTCAATGCATCTGCTATTGGGCTGTGTGACTTTGTGCAGGCTACTTGGCCTCTCTGACCTCAGTCTCCTTACTCACACAATGAAAGAGTGGAATCTGTCCCATGTTTGTCATTGAGTTGTTCTAGCCTTGGGTTGGAAAGTCCTTGATGAAGAGTCACTTGCCATACAAATGTAAAATACTTTGGTAAAAATCTCATTTGGCCTGTCAACTTCAGTTATGTGAGAGATAGCTACATCTTTAGAAGAAAGCCAAAATGTATTGTTTAAGACAAATCAGATACTACATCATCAATTTACCAAGCTCATATATATTTACTTTTAGAAAAGATCAAAGACTCTCGCTCAGAGTCCATTTATTCATTTCTTAAGGGTAATTCTCATATTCTTAAATATACAGTTTCCTGGTACTACCAATGGTTGATTTTGACTTTGAAATGAATGTCTCTTTTGGTTATTTTAGATTAGTTTGGACCTACTTGCACACTTTGGATGATAGAGAATTGTCAGTAAAGTTATCTGGGTATCTAGGAGAAAGAATAAATTTGTGATTAAGGTAGAAAAGAATCCAATTCATGGTGAAAAGATTCCAGCTTTGGAATAACTTAATCATGTATGTATGTATGTGGTTCAATAACTTAATCATGGGTTCAGAGCCAAGACAACCACAAACAATTAGAATCACAATGAACAAGTCACTAAATGTTTAAGCTTCCATTTTCTGTTCTTGTAACTGGAGGTAATAATAAAAGTCTTTCATGGTTGGGAGAAATATTAGGAAGAAATAATGTAGAGGAGAGCTGATAGATTTCATGGCACAGTTTCTTTCATGTTCTTTAATGCCCTAAACATGACACAAATCTCAGCAAACTTTGATGTGCCTGGCACAACACTGTGTCTAGAAAAAAGAAGGCATTCTTAAGGAACTGCATTAATGTATGAATAAATGAATCCATGAATGAATGAACAAATAAAGATATTTATAAATCAACCCATCAATTAACTATACAAGCAAGCTCCCAAGTCCTTACAAATCTCGAAGAAAGATATAGTACCACTTTATCATATTTTCTCTTGCCAGATTCTAAATGATGTCGTATTCACGACTGCAGTTGGAGAATCTATCTTATCTTTATAGCTAAGACCTTAATTTAGTAGGCATAGAGATCATATCAGGCTGAGAAATGTGCTCTTAGGTATTCTGGCAGAAGGCAGGAACTCATTTTCTTTAGACCAGTGCTTTAGTTTAAGCCACAGTTATTCATTTTCTTTTACAAGGAGGAATTCATTTGTCTTCAGGAGACAGATGTATCAAGCCATCGGGTGTTTCTGCCAATCACCTCCTGCCAAAGCCCTGATGTTTTATTTCATTAGTGTAGGCACTTTCCATTAATTTGGATACTGTTTAAGGTGTTAGTTCCAATGGACATTGTTTTTTTGGCTCTCCTATTTTGGAGGGCTATTTAATACATTACAGCAATGAGTTGACTCCTTGCCAAGAAAGGAGCAGTACCACCCAATTCTAATTCGTTTCTGACAATATGATTCTAATGCTTGGCTTGGTGATATGTTTATTGTGCTATACCTGGAATAAACAAAAACATATCATACAAGTGCTTTCCTTCCTTTCTTTCTTTCTTCCTTGTTTTCCCCTCCTTTTTTCCTTCCATCCTTTCTTAAAAAGAAGAGAGTATTCTACTATATGCCAATTATAATAGACATTGTTGATGCCTAAAGATGTGTATTCTTATGCCCACCCTTTCTAGTTCCCAAGTGAACCCCAAGTTTATTCAGAATCTACCATCCTCCATGCAACTCTCCATGAAGCCTCAAAGAATTGGCCCTGACTCACCTGAGGCAACTATGGTTGTCTCAGTTTATCTGCTAGTGGTTGGTTTGACATAGAATTTTAGCAAATTAAACATAAGGGAGGCTTAGTAGAGATTTCTGGGAAAGTTTTCCTTACTTTTAAAAGACTCAAGGAAGAGATAAACTCTTTTGTCCTGCCCCATGTCATGTCTGGATATGATGCAACAGTTGTCATAATCTTTTATGACCAAAGAAGAGTTGGACTAAAGACAAAAGTGACAAGTTAAGAACAGTAGAGCAAAACAATGGAAAGATGATTGTCCTTGAGACTGCTATTGAACCACTGAGATAAACCGGAAGCCCTCTTTCTCTGAACTTCCTGTTCTACGTGAAAACAAAGTTGCTTATTTTTTAAGCCAGTAGAGATGGCCTATTGTTAAAAGCTACACCAGGTTCTGGGTGGAACATCAATAGGGTATATGATTCTGTAGTAGGAATTAGTCCTTTAAGAATTCTGGAATGACCAGGTAGCTGCTTTGTATAAGTTAAATATTACAGTGATGTGCTTATCTCCTAAGAATAGCAGTGCTGAATACCACAATTCATTTGTATCATGCTTCATAGCCTTTAGATGAATCTTTCATCCCCACCTACAATTACAATGGTGGGACTCATTTCTAGTGATGCACCCAACTTTCTGGTCCTCATGTTTGGATTTGAACCAAATCTAAATGCTCAGATACTTCCATGAACTTGCCTTACCCATAGTTGAGAATTTGGGAAATAAAAATCCATCTCAAAAACAATCTCTGCTTAAACTCCCCAATTATTTCAACTCATATTAGTTTCTCAATTTTATCAATATACATTTAGAGTCATAAGTATTTGAAAGATCTAATTATAACATGTTAATGTATATTACATTACTCTCTCTCTATATATATATATATGTATACATATATATACATACACACACATACACACACACACACACACACGCACACACACACACATATATAATTTATTTCATGTGTGTCTTAGATTTTTTTACCAACCAGAATTTAAAATCATGTGGAGTGATTCCTATATTCTTATAAGAAACAAAAAGCTTCTTACAAAGAAAATGTTCAATCATATTTTGTGGCCAGTTAAGTTACCAAGCAGATGTGAAAAATAACATAAAGAGTTTCATCTTCTTGTGATCTCTATTTTGCAAATGAGGTAACCAAGAGACAGAAAGTTTAGTGACGTGCCCAAGGTCTCAGAGCCAGAATTTAGTGAAGAAGGCTGGATCTCAGCTTGCACTCTAAATATTCCCATTCCCCAAAGTGTCCTGTTCTCCATATAGGTGACAGAACTACAGAAATAAAAGAACACTTGTCCCAGAAGCATTCCTGAGAGGTAACAGAGATGAACATCAAACATCATCATCCATGTAACCAAACTGCCATGTGCCAATAACCTATTGTAATGGAACAGCCTATTAATTAGCAATTATCGACATTTATCTCCTTTCTTCTCTCTACACATCACTATTTTAAAAATTAAGTCTGCCTCTTTCCAAAAGATAACCAGAAAAAAAAGTGAAATGTATGTATATACAAAACAATTAACAAAATTTATAAAGAAAACAATTATTTAAAAAATATTATGTAGTAAATTCAAAAAGAAAGAAAAGAATACTAAATGTTACTGGTAAAAGAGAAGAACAAATTAAAGTTTACTGAAAGTTTTCTCTCTCCCATAGTAAAGTACCGTCAAAACATGCAGGTTAGGATCAGGTTTTATTAGAAGGGACGGTCATTCGTTGTGGATAATGTATTTACCAGTGGTAAGGAGAAGGCGGCAGAGGACATTCTTCAGTAGGGCAGCGAATTATGTGTGACTTTGCCAGGAGATTACAGAAATCACTTTCATCTTGTCTGAACAACATTTAGCAAGATTATAGATTTGGGTGATAAAAATGGGTTTCGTAGGTCATGAGATATGGGAAAAGTATGATGCAAACAGGTTCAATTATTGGGAACATATCTTGAAAACAGAAACCATCTCCACATGTTGCTAGAAATAAATATTCCATGCAGTGATGAATTTAAAGAAAAAAATTTTTTTGAAATCTTCAACATATGCTCAATGAATTCAGCCATTCAAACCACCCACTGGGGGGAAAAAGATAAAAAAGATAAAAACAAAAACAAAAATATAAGAAAAGATACTACACAGCTCCCTAAATATAGTAAGATCTTAATAATATTGAAGTGTTGACTCGCCTAATGATTTTAAAGACATTTTGTGACTGAGCCTCCTGTAGAAATGAAGATAAAATTGGTAGGTTATTTAGAGTATTAAAGAAGTTAATGTGTCCTGATAGGCAACGCGTATGTTCTCCCCATATCCATTCTCCCCTGATTCCTTTCAGTACCCCCAAACCCAGCTGCTCTGTTGTCCAATGTCAGGGCTCAACATTCATGTTGTAACCCACAGAAACAGTAATCCCAGGATCACGCAACGGTGGTCTCATCCCTACATTTCAGCACAATACATGGCTAATCAGCTAGAGTTGGGATTCCTCTCCCTCCATGAAGGAGAAGGCTATTCATGTGACTAAGTTCTAGATAACGGAAGGTGAGCACAGATGATGTATGTGGCCTCATGGTCACATTTATAAACAAAGCTGCTCATCCTACAGTCTCACATGTGGACGTGGTTTTGGAGAGTCAACACCACACAGATCAAACCAGACAGGATGGAGAACAACCACATTAAACAACAACAACAACAACAACTTGGGTCCCGGGAAAATGTGATGAAGACATTCAGCCCAACTGCCTACTCCCACCTTTGTTGTCAGTGAGAGAGAAAAATAAAATCTAGATCGTGCTTGATCCATTGTACTTTAGAACCCTGTGTTATAAAGGCTCGCTCTATTTCTTATTTAATACCTATGTGTAAAGAACTTAGAACCCTGCTTGCCATATAATACACTCTCATTAAATGTTAGCTACCAACTCGCTAAAATGAAAGAGCCAATATTTGAAAACAGAGAGCACTGTGTTTCTCCAAAGTGGATGTTCTTTCCTTTTCTGGGAGAGTACGCTGCCTCCAGCGCATGAAGACTGAAAAGGCAGAGCTATTTGCTGGAAGCATGTCATGTCCTTTGCCAATACTCTAAAATCCTTATAGTTGAAGAGGTTGTTTTTTCCCACATTCCCCAATTTTTAAAGCTATTCTCAATTCAAAATCATGATTAAAGAAAATTGGTTTCAAAGTTAACTTCCTGGATAACTTTAACTTCTTTAACATGCATATTTCCAACTCACTCATCTTAGCTTCCTCATAGAACACAGTGCAGTAAGAAAAATAGAGCTAAAAAAGAATGACCTGCATATTCCTCAAGCTGATTCTCTGTTAGATATAAAGGACTTGTAGTCTTTGGACCATAAAAAGTTTTGTTTTTCCTCTCTTTGCTGATGAATACACCCAGGCTCCCTCTGAGGAGCTGATTCTGCTACCTGATTTGGATGGGGACTCCTATATTATTCTTTTGCTCCTCTCAGCACTTACTCTGGGCAAAACTGCCAAAAAGAGGAATTTTGTCTTCAGGACAAATTGTTTTTGCTATTTTAGAATCTGTTCTGATTCCCTTTTCAGTCCAGGGAAGAGTGGGGGGCACTTTTCACATCTTTTTTCAGACATCCAGACCCCCGCCCTTGCCCATCTGCCCACCTCTTCAAAAATTCAGATTTAAAACATACACAGACTATCCATTACTATGTATATGGCATGACTGATAGATTACTTCAGGGAAACAGAAAAACATTGTCCAGTATTGCTTTATAATAGTGAATAAAATAGCTGAGGGTCAGGGTCTCATGCCATACATTTAAAAGGGCAGTCCAAGAATTTTTTGTTCTGGGAACAAATGGGAAATATGTTGTTTGGAAGGGAAAATAGAATAAAATAAAGCTGTCTTTTCTTCACCCTTGCATCTCTAGCACAATTAATGCTTTCTCTTTTCATTTTCCCATAGCACTTTGTGCAAAATTCTATCAACATTTCTTCCATTGTACCATAAATATCTGCTCCCATATCTTTTTCCCTGAGTAGACTCTGTTGGTCTGTCTTTCATTATTCTTTTGGCATGATTGATCTCATTACTTTGCCCTTTTAGTTCGCCTCATGTATTTCATGCTCATGCTTTGCAGTGTCATTTTATTATTGCACCTGTTGAAGTAATTTAAATGTGCTTTGAGAATATACATAATGTTGGGAAACATTTTTCAAAGTGAGCATCACAGATTTAGATAGCAATAAAGGGCTTCAGTTTTGCCCTGCTTTCTAAATCTTCCATAGTCTAAATATTCCGTTATCTCCTTTTGCAACCACAAAGTGTCTCAAATTAAAAACTGCACTTTAACTGAAGTCACAACCAATGAAGAAAATTGGCTTGTTCTCCTCTCTGGAGGAGAGATGTAGCAGGTATTAAATATTTCAGCAAAACTCAACTTCTAACATTTGGCAGCAACGCATTGTCAGGAATTAAAATCTGAATGGTAGAATTTAGAACAAAAGAAAAAAATGGATGAGAGGGAAGAATTTGACAGACTTTAAACATATATAGATAGTCCATTTCTATATTTTTAAAACGGTTCATACAATATTTCACTAAAATTGTGGAGCATATTTTCCAATGTGTCTTTGTAAAAATAATAATAATAATAATAAACTGTCTCAGACAAGTTCTATTCCAGCATTTTCTAAGGCACCATCTAAATTCTTTGGTAAGTCTGTCATAGTGAATATGGTATTGCCCAAAGAACTGTAAATGGAAAATAAAGGAACAGATATTTATTGAATCCTGTGCACAGGTATCTTATGAAATCCTTAAAACTACTCTCTAAAACAACTTTATAATCCCTAATTAAAGATGAAAAAAACTAAGAAAGAATTCATAAATTACCTAATAGAATCTAGTTGGTAAGTAATGGAAACAGGATTTAGCCAGAGATGACTTTGATATGATACCCATGTTCTTTCTATTGCCTTACATTGGTTGATTTAAAATTCATTTTGTAATGTTAAATTTTAGAGCATGAACCATTTCCCCTCTACCCAACACAAACACATACAATTCTTATTCTTCTCTCTGCTAAGGGCCAGTTTATGTGTTAGCTTCTACCTAAAACCTTCCCTTCCTGATCTTGTATGTTATAGCATGTACCGCTTCTGTTATACAAATCTGCTCTTCAGAATATACTATCATCAACGGCTTGGGTAACTAATCATGTCTTGGAACTAGTTCTGTCTTCTTAGAATATTGAATTCTTAACCCACAAAATATGTCAAATTTCCTTTCTACACTCAATGGCATACACAACTGTGGCTCTTGATAACTATTTAATCAAAACTTGTTAATTTACTAAGTTACTACAACTGAATCATTATATTGAGTACTTCATTTGCCACATTAGAGCTACTTCAATGTAGTCAAGTGCATATATGTTTTTTTAAATAAAGCTATTATGTTTAAATAAGGTGCTTAACAGGACCTTGTGGGGGCCTCTGTTTAAAACTAATAATTGTACCTTCAGTTACACGTTTAAGTCTGAATTTTGAAGTACAGACAGTTCTCGACTTACAATAATTTCACTTATAATTTTTTCAATATTATTATGGTGCAAAAGTGCTATACATTCAGTGGAAATTGTACTTCAAATATTGAACTTTGACATTTTTCCAGGTTGGTGATATAAGGTATAATACTCTCTTACAAAGCTAGGAAGTGGCAGTGAGATAGTTTGCCTAGCTGTAGGCTAATGTAAGTGTTCTGAATAATTTTAAGGTAGGCTAGGCTAAGCTATTACATTTGGTAGATCAGTTGTAGTAAATGCATTTCTGACTTTAATTATTTTCAACTTAACTATGGGTTTACCAGGACTTTAACAACCCTATTCTAAGTCGAGGAGCATTTGTATTAGGTTTGCTTCAAATGGGAGAACTGTAAACTGAAAAGAAAGTAGGAAAATATACAATGAAGTTCAATAAAAATAATGTTAGTTTTTTATACCAGAAAGTGTGATAGACTCCCTGTTATCTCTAGGAATATATTTAACTTTCTGTAATTTTTGGCTTTCTGCTTCATAAACTCCCCATTTCAAACCTGCATTGATTTTCCTGTCCTTCTTCCATCTGGAGGTGAAATCATGTATAGACAGCTAGCCAACAAAAATAAGGGAAATTCAATTCTTTAAGAGAAAAGTATAGAGTTTCCTAGTCAGTAAAGGACCTTGCACCGTTGTTGTACCACCAGTTTTCCATATAGCACAAGAAAGAGCAAGAATACCTTTCTGGAAGATGTGGAAGTAAATGCAAACAAAATATATACTTATTCTATGGTCTAGATTTGAAGATATTTTGCTGCATTTAAATAGATAAAATTACTAACATGCCAATTAGAAAGTTATCTAAAAATAAAACTCTCCTGTATTTGAAAAGTGTCTTATATGTCAGATGACAAAATAAAACTGTCATAGAGATTAAAGGACAGTAAAATTTAAGAGATTTAATTTAACAGACTACCTTTTTTAAACTAGGTTTCAACATATTGACTTAGCAGTAGAAATGGCTGATAAATGTTAATGTAAAATGAAAATAATAATTAAACCTTATATTATTCCCTAAAAAAAAAAAAAAAAAAAAAAACTTTCTGGGAGAGGGTGGGGTCTTATTCTAAGACCTATGTTACCAGACAGTGAGGTCCTTTGAACACAAACAGTGGTATCTATACGGCTGATGACTTGTTCAAAGTACCTAGTACATGCTTTTGTACAATGAAAAACTAATAAATTAACTACTGCAGCCAAAGACACTTCAGAGTGATTTACAAGAGAGTCATGGGCTCACGTTGCATCATAGACCTTCAATACGAGAAGAATTGACCAAAAAAAAAAAATCAAGATGCTTTCTAAATTGAGTACAAAACAAACCGTTTTTGTGATTCTGAGTTTATATTAGAAAAATGTTGTGTGACATTTTTCATTTTTATGATTTTATATAAAGCTTTAAAATTCATCGTGAAATTATATTATTCTAAATAATATATATTTTAAAAAAGAGAACATGGAGAAATATTGAAAATATAAATAAACATCTTTTAGAAAAAAACATGATTTTCAGAGACTGTATTAAAATTTAGATAACATCAAACTGTGGCACTGGCAAAGAGATCGTTAAACATATGACTTTTAACACATGGACTTTTGGGACCCACCTGGAGAGTCTATTTAGAGCTGTGATTATGAACATGGGTTATATGTACTTCAGAATCACTCACAGAGCTTTTGGAAACATGCTCATATGCAGGTCCCATCCCTGGAGAGTCAATCAGCAGGTGAAGCTCCTGAATAGAAAAGTTTAAATTTCCTCAGGAGAACCTGATGCTCAACAGGGATTGAGAAGCATTGGTTTAGAGAGAGTCCTAGGGAGAATCACTTAAGAATCTCACTTTACTAAGCCCTGATGTTTCCAACTCTTTTTAAACCTGTTTTGAATTCTGTATTTTTCAGCTTTTACCTTTTGAAAGATGAGCTAATATTGGTACTTAAAGGCTCTGTGTTTTAGATAGAACCTGAGCTTTTAGGCCTCAAATAGGATTATTTTGAATTTATTTAAAATCTACAGCTGATGTTGCTATCTCAGAGAGTTTTCAGAATCTCATCCCAGCTGTACTTCTCATTCTACAAACGTGATATTTCTCACAATGAGAATAACAATGGTACATAACAGTCTAGTCAACATAAAATGTCTGTTTAGCCTAAAAAGAGTTCCATAACAAAGAATATGTTGAAAGTATTATAAAGAATAACAGTAGCAAACATGTAATGATTTCTCATTATGCGCCAAATAGTATGCTATGTGCATTCTCTTTTCCACTTAATGATAATACCATGAAGTATTAAACTTATACCTATTTAGTAACTGTTATTACACCTATTTGCTATTATCTACATTTATGATGATGAAAGCAATATTTAGTAAAAATAAGTCCAGAAAAAGCTTGTAGTAATAGCATATAACCACGATTAAATTCAGTCTAACTTACTTCAATCTTGCTCTTAAATCTTACCATACCACTCCAAACTATTGTCACTACTCTATAGCAACAAAATCGAACTAATAAAATCTCACCTTTTTTTCTCCTTTATTTAACCTAAGATCTGTTTCATTACTACACAGTACTACACAGTAAATAGTAAAGTTGTATTAATATTAAATAGGCTATTGATATAAAACCTTAATTTTGTGTGCTCCAAGAGCATAAATTTCTTACCCCTGCTGCATTTCAGGAGTAAAAGATCCCTGAATAGCAAGTTTCAGAGACTCAGAAGAGGATCGAAGACAATACTTATATTTGAGGCAGATCCTGGAACATCTGGCTAAGAAATTCCCTTTTAAAACTTGGAATTCCTTCTTAGACTCTGTATCTTCTGAAAGAACCAGATATGCATGATAACTCTCAACTTCGTTCTGCCTATAAACAGTCAGTGATCTTGTCAGTTGCTGCTGTAGACCCATAGGAAACTATGTAGACATAGGAAACTAACCCACATGTGGGGCTTCTACTGTAAATCCAAGGATTCTCCTAAAAAGGCAAGTCTTGTGTCCTCTACCTCCTATTCCACTCAGCAGCCAAGCTGATGGTCTATATCAGCTGGAGGCGATGAGGAGAAAATGCATTCCTGAGGTGGATACATAAATCAGTCACTTCTATTATGATAGCCCTAGCTCTCCAACCCAGTTAAGGGAAGCATGACAGTCACCATATCATTTTGCTAGAGATGCCATAACAAAATATTACAGTCCGGACAGCTTAAATAATGGAAATTTACCTTCTCACAGTGCTGTAGGCTCTAAGTCCAAGATCAGTGTGTCTGCAAAGTTGCCTTTTTTTGAGGTGTCTCCTTAACTTGCAGATAGCCACCTTATTATTGTTTCCTCACACAGCCTTTCTTCTTTGTGCATGCACAACTGTTTCTAAATTTCATCTTATTGTAAGGTCACCAGTCATTATGGATTAAGACCCACCCTAAAGACCTCATTTTAACTTGATTACCTTTCTAAAGACAATATCTTCTAATAGTCACATTCTGAGGATCTAGAGGGTCAAGATCTCAAATTACGTCTTGTTAATACAACCTCCTTCTATTCTGTAGTTCTTTCAGGAAACAGCTCAGCCTAGAATCCTCACTTTCTTTTAAAAAAAAAAAAAACATGAGTCTCGTATATTTTATTCTACTTTTTCAATCAACCTACGAACACAAATTCTTCTTATGATGAAGCAGAGGTAAAGAGAGGAAAAGAGAGGGACTATTGACTTTTATTTTCACAGTTGCTCCTTGCACAGTTGATCGGTAGCTGAAAATTCAATAAGCAAAGGTTTCCGCTACCACTGGGTCTACAGCTGCAACTAACAAGATCATTGACTGTTTATAGGCAGAACGAAGTTGAGAGTTATCATGCATATCTGGTGATTTTGATCACAGTAGTGTATACAAACAGTCTGGGTAAGCCAGCTCTAATGCCTTTTTTATTTTTTCTTTCCTCAATAAGGTGCCTACTGGGAAAAAGCTGAGCATAATGACCTTGGAGAACCTGTGGTAAGCCAAGTGTTGTCACAGAGTTGTAAATCCTCTATTTGAGCAACCTTTTAAAAATCCTAAGAGACCTTCATACGTGAAAGCATTGGAAGCACGTTAGGTTACCCCAAAATAATTTTCATCAACATTTCCACCCCCAGTTCAACCCAGATAGATATCCTACCTAAGGAAAAGGAACCAGCCTGCTATTACAAAACCAGTCCCCAGGGGACCCCTACCTTTCCAGCGTCTATAAACCCTAAGCCTCTCGTATATAAAAATTCTGTAGTTTCCTCTGCTTTACCATCTGTTTCCAGTCTTTCAACAACACTAAATTTGGGAGAGACAGCGAAGCAGCTGCATTTTACAGATCAAGAAAGAAAGCTTCCGAAGAGTTAAATGCCTTTCCCTAAATTACAGGACCAATAGTTTGAGAATAAAAGTTAAATTTCTTCTCTTATTAACTTTAAAAGTCTATATAACAGACAGGATTTCATAACTAGCATACAGTGTAGTGGCTACCTTACCACATAGCAGGCATTTTATGTCAAATACACTCAGATCCTGGTTCTGGCTTCAGCTGCTTCAATGAATGTAGCTTGGATATCCCAATTCCTCATGCTACTAAAACAATATTTCTCTAAACTCTAAACCTCTCATTTGGGTATGACACATTCATTCTTCACTTCCATCAGCTCTAAATGCAGACCCTACTTTTTCAGTGTGGGTGAGAGCACATGGAGATCTTATAGGCAAGGGCTCTTTTGTGGCTGATGCATACAGACATGATGGTGGATGTCGACGGATTCATATCTTAACTGTATCCCAGACCCTGGAAATCATATGACAGCATTGTATTTGATCACATCCTATGATCTGATAAACTAGAAATATACCACAGTGTGCAGGATACTTGCTTTATCTCCAAACTTATTTAGCTATTAATATAATTCCAGTCAGGTTAGCATTAATTCCTATTCCAAAAGGTCATATCTAAAGTTCAGTGCTATAAAATATCATTAAAAACCTTAGCATGACACATCAATCCATGTCTGCACACTACAATGGGCATACTTCAAATTGAATATCAACTGACACAGATATATACTGAAGAGTTCCAGAAAGCTGAGAGGTTTTATAAAGTAGAAATTGCATGAAAGAAAGGCAGCCAATAATGAGAATATATTTTGAGATTTCCATAAGAAAGAAGCCAGTTGATAGCTATTTTATAATTAATATTTTTCTCTAATGATCTCAAAAAAAGCAAACAATAAAAAAAGTTCACACACAAAGAACTTGGTTCTCTATACTCAAAAAACAAGATAAAATGAATATCAGGAAACATAATGTACTTAAACCTTCCTTGCTTGATACATCCATGTCTGATTAAAAATCAAAGCCTATGATGAACATACAAAAAGATTTTTGTGAGTTCTGGCTTTGTAGATGATCCAGGTAAATCTATTCTAAGAATCACCTATCATTTAACCAAGATCCATGGACTAGATTCTGTGAACTCCCTGAGATGACTGAAAAATTGTGTGTATAGAGGGGGAAGGGTAACAGGCCCATAGCTTTTACTACATTTGTAAGATATATACTAGCCAAAAGAAAAAACAATTGTTCCCAGGCATGTTCAAACATTAGTGCATTAAAAATAAAATAAAATAAAATAAAATAAAATAAAATAAAATAAAATAAAATAAAATAAATAAAATAAAATAAAATAAAATAAAATAAATAAAATAAAATAAAATAAAATAAAATAAAATAAATAAAATAAAATAGTTGCTAGTGAGAAATCCTACTTTTAATGAAATAACTTTCTTCGAAGTCTCAACCAAAAATCATTTTAAAGAAAAGCAAGCCATATTATTAAGGCATTAATTAAATTATTCAGATTCCATTAACAAAATATACACCTAGGTCTGATTCAATCTCTTTCTTTGCCACTGCAAAGACATCAAATAGCATTAAAGCCTCAAAGGGAAAATAAGATTCCTGAATGATAATTTATCATTTACAAAGGGTTGTGTGTATGCACATTCAAATTCTTTAACTCAAAGTTGATAACCTGTATATACCAGCTTTTCTACACTTAGACACAGATCTTACTTTGTGTCTTACATTTCCCTTGAATCTGCAAACTGGCCAAAGTAACCAAATTTGTTTTACTTGGCAAAACTCTATTTTACTTCAATCAATTATTATACTACAACTGCAGAAAGATGTTAGGAGCTAAAATTTAGCAGTAAGTTCTCAAATGGAAAGCAATATAAACATTTCTATAACACATGGTTCTTTTTTTTTACTTTTAATTTTTTAATTGGGCTATAATCTTTGCTAAAGACATTTAAAATAAAGGTATCTGGCTTTCAAAGAAATATAATTTTCAAATATTTTCTTGTACAAATTATTGACTGAGCAACCACTTTAATACACATAATCCTAACTATAAATATATTCCTTTTGTAACAAAATATCATTCTTGTACAAATGTAAAATAACCTTTTATTACCCTATTATCTCTCATATTTCACTTATATTTTAATAAGAGTATAATACTGTTACATTACAATACCTGTACAGAAAAATAGCAGAAGTAAAATCTAGACTTCTAAATAATGATTATCAAAAATTATATATGCATATCTGTATATATATACATATATATACATATGTATGTATATTCATATCTGTATATATGTATAAATATATATACACATACACATATATAAATTTCCAATATTATTAAATGAGAGCTTTTTAAAATTTAAATGCAAAGTATTAGGAAAACTTGTATGTTTATATTTATACTATAGGATGCTAAAAGGGAATTAACAATTATCAATTTAATTTGGCCCACCTAAGACAAAGCAGTGTGACTTTAGGTTTCTTCTTTCTGTCTCTGTCTCTCTCAGAATACATTTACAAATATAAGACTGTTACACTCTAAAGAGTAGAGCTTACTGATTATTTTTGAAATTTTTTTCTTAAGCAACTAAAGACTAATGACTAACTTGGTCAAAACTAGTTTTTTGAGTAATACTGATTCAATCATATATTTTAAAAGCAAGTGTTGATATGTTTTAAAACCTAAAGTATTATCTTAAAACAGAAATGTATAGAATAATATAAAAGCATTATCAGAAACAAAAATTCAAAATATTGTGATATTAAAGTTTGCAAAAGAAACGTTTACTCAATTTCGAATTGGATTAATCTTACAGGAATTATATCTTGCTTTAAAGGAATTTCAAGATTTAAGTGTTCACCACTTCTCTTTTCTTTCAGTATTAATTGAGTGCCTACTCTATATCAAAGAGGTACACAAAGCATAAGGCTGGTGCCCTACATGCTCAGAATGATATGGGAAAGAGATAATAAGCACATCATTACTAAATGATGCGATCAGTGCCCCAGTAGATGTGCGTATGAAGTTCTGGGGGGAGAACAACATGTGCTACAATTAACGCTGCAATGGAAAGGTCAATTTATGTTGCTAATCAGTGCACATGATTCCATAAATGGAACAAAGAAAATGAACTGTCTTGAGGCATTGATGCTTAGTTCAGGGTTTTTAACAGGGGCATGGGGTGCAGAAGGTATAGAAAATAAGAGAACACACATTTAGTACATTTCTCTTTGAATCCAATGACTGTAGACAAGAAACTGAGCTGCTCAGATGGGCTCCAAGAAAAGCCTCTTTTACGATGGATGCTGCTCTATCACTCTATTTTATCATAAAACATTTTATCAGCTGGCTATTATTTTTGTAGGGATTTAAAGAATGTCATGAATCCCTACATAAATGGGAAACTGCCAAAAGAAAAAAGAGGTAAACACAATTCAGTGACAAATGGCCACCATACCTGTCATTCACTTCTGGTTATCATGTACTAAGACAAAAAAAAAAAATTGTATGAAGAATGAAACAAGGTAAGATTGTTGGAAACAGAAAGAAAGATGGATTTTAAGTCAATACTTTTTCTGAAAACAGGTTGATGGCTCTTGATGCAGTGTGTCAAACTCTACTTCAGCTTCTGCCATAAGTTTCTTCTGATGGGAATGAGGTGAGGATTTCCACCAGGTACGCAGGCTTATTCTCCTCATGGAACTGGGGCTAGATGGGCAGTGGCTATGCGGGCATCTGACATAAAACAGGTATCACTGAAATCTCAGTTATGCAGCCAAAGGGAACTCTCCAAGTAGAACTGACACCCTGGCCAGTAAGCTGGGGAAGAAGTAGAACAAGGAAAGCTTCTTTCTGTAGTCATAAAGAATAAAATTCTTTTCTGATGCAGCTTCAGTGGGTCATTTGGCTGCTCCTCAGATGTATGAATACTTCTGAGAAACAGCACGATAGCTATCCAGTATGGGAAGTCAAAGGAGATTTTTGCGGGGAGGGAAAGATTCCCGTCAAGCCTCTGGCCACATCCAGGGCATCTTTTTTAATGAGTTAATATAAACATCAAACCAAGTGCTGAATCAATGAATTCACCTACTTAATTTTGTAGTTAATTAGTGGATAGAAGTCTGAAATAAAGTGCTTATCCTGAGGAATAGCCACACATACACACAAGGCAACTTTAATCTGGAAAAGGACTTGGTTAGAAAGAGACAGGAGAGGAAAGGAATAAATTTGACAAGCAAGATAAAACAAGGGACAGAGGGAGGGCAAGAAGAAGTAAAGAGAAGAAATAAAACATCCAGAATATGTGAGAAGGGGAACAAAAAAAAAATACATTTCTATTTTCCCTGACAAATAAATGTAGTTCTGTTACCCACAAATAGTTCTATGAAACACTTAGACCTTAGAAAGAGAGAGCTAAAAGTAAAATTGCAGAACACTCTAAAAAATGCCTTCATTTACAGATACAGAAGGCTGAGGAGGGGGAGGTAACTTGCTTAGAGTCCTGTGGCCAAAGACAATCAGCACTGAACTCTTACCTTTGACAATGGCGTTCAAAAGTGGAAAAGGGCCATTACAAAGATGCTGCTGGGGAAGCTATGGTGGTATGGGCTCACATTTTCTATTTTACTCACAACCACCTGCTCAAGGTTTTTCCAAGGCTCTAATGTTTACATGTTACTGCAGTGTTCTAGACCATTGAACTACTGAAGTTAATGACAGACGTGGTAGTCATGTGTCATAGACTGTGTGTATGTGTGTACATGTGTGTGTGTGTGTGTGTGTGTGTATTTGCTTTCTCTGCCTCTGAAGTGTGTAGTACACACACACACACACACACACACACACACACACACACACAGAGTTATCTTGCCAAGTAATGACATTAAGAGAAATTCTGTAAAATACAATATACTATTGTATATTCACCTTTTTAAAAAACACATTTTGACCCTAATAAAATGACAAGGGGGAAAAAAGCTCAGTTATTCAAATGACATAAATTTAATTTTATGAAAAGCTCACTATATTCTGTTTCTTTTCCTCTATTTGTTCCTGAAAACACCATCACGACAACTGCCCATTTCATGGATTAGCTTTGGGAACCAATGCTACATATTAGAGTAATATGCAAACAAGGGCAGGAACTTTAAAACATTATGAGTAACAACTTCTCTATGCCCCATATAATTTTCACAGAGCAGGAAATTGGAAAAAGAAACTCTCGCATGCATGCGCATGTCCCTCGGCAAGTCCATCCATCGTGTCAGCACTACAGGACACAACCCTCTAAACAAAAGAAGCTGCCTTTACCCAGAGAAAGAAGCATGTTGCTTTGACTAAGGAGCTCCACATCTCTGCTAAGCCAACAGCCACGAGAAACTGGGAGCTCTGAATTACTGCTCTTCAGATAACAGCTCTCTAAAGAGACCCTGTAGAAAAACCAGCAAAAGAGAGCTCCTTTATTTCAGATGACACTACGAGATGGGTTATCCTAATGGAGAAGGTCACCCAGCCCCAAGTAGAGTGTATGAGACCATTTGTTAAAAAGATTAATGAAAATCTAATTAAAAACCAACACTGCTTAAAAAAAAAAGAAAGAAAAAGAAAAGAAAAAAAGCCCAGCAGTTGGAAGCTTGTACTGGAAGACATATTTTTCAACTACAGAGCACATGTTGGGTGTCCCCTATGTTTAAGGCATGGGTGAGAGGACCCAGAATGGGTAAGACAAAGGGCTGCCCTCAGGGAGCCTTCACTCAAGGTGGAGAAACAAACAATAGGCATAGAAAATAATTACTCATACAGGATACAGCAAATGGAAAACAATGGGGCATAGCCAAGAAATACATACTAGAATTGAGAGAAAGCAAAGAGCCAAGATATAGAAGCCCTCTGGAGGAGTGCCAGGTTTCAGAGTCTAGTGTTTATTCTACAAGTGAGGATTTGCTGGTAGAACAGCAGAGAAGCAGTGCCTCTGGAAGATAAATAACTGGTGATGAAGATGGACTGGGAGGAGAATGGCAAAGTGGGGCATGATTATAGTTATCTGGGCCTGATTAGTGCTAAAAGCCTGAATTACGGTAGGAAAGGGGCATATTCTAGAGACAATATAAAGCAAGGAGTGACTCTGTCTTGCCAGCCCCAAGGGACAGGAAGCAGTAGTTCAGATAGTATAAATGAGTAAGTAGCACCAAGCTTCTTCAGTTTGTGTTTTAAAAGCCTTAGATTGGGTGATAAGAAGCCTAAACTAATATTAAAGTCACTTCATATACTTTGAAGATAATGGTTCAAAAATATAGTAAACAATAAAAAGAATTATCAGCTGTTAAACTGTGCCCCAAATCCACAGTCTATTGCCCCACTATGCAGTTCTTTCTCCTTGCATCTTGAATCATAGAGAAAGACAAATGGCACATGTCTCTAGAAGGCCCATCAGAAGTCATGTGGGAATTCAGGACACTGAGATAAGCCAACAGGGAGCATGTCTGTGCATATGTGTATGTTTATATGTGCATGTAAGTGAGCAAGTGTTGGTGGCCACGGATCCAGCAATCGCAGTGTGTTGTGCCTGCTCTCCCCGCCCCTGCAGTGTCTGTCTTATAAGCAAAAGAAAGTATGATGTGCTGAAGAATAAGGAAATTGATTTGGGGCATTGCCTCCTATCTGGCTTAATGCCCAGATGAGCTGAGAACAGCAATTTTGTTTAGTAGCTTCTTGGGAAAGGCAGCAAAAACAGTGTCCCAGAGCTATATCCCCTTCTGCCTCTCCCATATGCCATCCTGGTGGAGAAGAGTAAAGAGTCTTAGGAGCTATAGAGAAAAGGGCTTAGGAGCTATGGAGAAAAGGTCCCTTTTCTGTATATAGAAGAGAGTATCTCTTGATAGTTACAACTGAGATAAGAAATATTTGGTAGTCTTATACACTAAGTACATGATATTGGTACCATTACATCTTAAAGAAGAAGGCTTGCCAACTACGCATATCTGTATTGAAAGTTTGGTTGCCAGAAAATCACTGAAATATGAAATATTTCCTCACTCTTGCCTACATATGACAAGCAGCAAAGCATACTAAAACACCCTTGTGGTTTATTTGTGTTGACCTCAAGTGATTATATTTAAAATAAATGACACAGGGAAAGCTGTACTTTCAAATATCCAGAGTTGTGGCTGGGTAGCTGCCTATGGCCAAACTAGAGGCTGCAAAATATGAGAGATTATCAAAGCCAAGAAACCTGGGAAAAGAAGAGAATGGGCAGGAAAAATTAAAAAGCAAGTGAGAGTAGAAGAACGAAATATAGGTCTTTGTTGTTTTAATTTCTTCAAACTTAAAGTAACCAAATTTAATTTTTTTTAAAGTGGTCTCATGTGAGAGGCAACACAGTACAATAGAAAAACCACAGAGTAGACCAGTTCAAAGCAGAGCTCTGTCATTTATTAGCTCTGTGACATGGAGAAGCCACCACACCCGTTTGTTTCCCTTTCCTCATGTTTAAAAAAAAGGTGCTGACTTCCTAGTGGATTCAATATCATTACAAAGGTATTTAGAACACTGCCTACACATAGCAGTCACTCAATAAATGTTATCTATTATTGGTATTTTTTCATATTATTATTGTAGTTTTTAAGGGCACAATGAGATAAAATATGTAAAATAACTCATTATAATTTCTGCCATATAATATAGGTGGTCAAAAAAAAAAAAAGTGTCTTCTTCATTGTTTCCAGGCTACTTTCCAAACTATATTGTTTTAACTTTCCAAACTACTGCTCCACCAGTAGTTTGCTCTACAACACCTTTTATGAGGAACGTTATAAGCTTGGTTTGATTCTCAACTCAGAGCATATCACTCTATATATGATAAAGTGTCTATACCATGCACAAGCTGATACACACAGTGTAAAGACTACAGAAGAGATAATTCCAAGTCCTTGAACTTGGTGAGCAGTCATGTGATTTGAATAGATCTTAACTTATACCTGGATTCAAAGCCCAGATAATTATTTCCTCCACTTTGCCTATAAAGAAGCAAAGGACATTGTGCCATATTATCTGGATCACTATCCCTAGGTAGGCAGAATGGACAGTCAAGAATGGACTATGTCACTGCTGAGATCTTATAGTGACAAATTAGGTGACAACAAAGCCGGATGGAAGCATACCCATGGCTGGTGCAGGCGACCAGGAGCATGGGTGTTTGAGACATTTTAAAGAAGTTCTATCAACAAACTTTTATTGACCAAAGAAGATTCGTTTGGTTTTGCTTTTGCGTACTCACTTCCAGAAAATGCTGTAAATTCTCTTTCAAAGACAGGAACCTGTTTCTAAGAGGTAAGAGGAGCAATGCAAAAATAGCAATGAATGCAGCTGAAGTTGTTTCTTTGAAAAATTGATAGCTACATCCAAATGATTTGTAAGAACTAAACTCCTTAGATGATTATTAAAACTTCAATACCTAAATGCATTACATAGAAGCAAAAACAAAAGTAACCTTCTAGCAAGTTACAACATGAAGCATAATACCTGGTCCTTCCCATTCTGACCATTAGGTATTTATTGGTGATTATCTCTCTTGTACCTAATTCCTCTTGTTACTCGATAGCCTCTGAATTTCATTTAGGGATGCACTTGAACCTCAACTCCATTCCCTGGAAGCCAGTGTCTGGAGTCCATAAGTGGGCTCATGATCTAAGCTAGTGAAGTCAGTTTAGATCTCAAGAGGGTCTCCTGGAATAGCAGAAAAAGTGTAAGTCTTTTTTTCATGGATGGGTTAGTAAACATAAAATAGTCTGAAGATAGAAATGGCCCATGGGAGAAGACTGAGCCAAGAGAATTACAGAACACAGAGCAAATGTCCCTGCGCCATTGTTAACATCTGGATCAGATCACATCTGAACTTCATAAACTTCAGGGCTTTTCAACTGCATGTGTCAGTAAATTTTCTCTTTCTGCTTAATCTTGTTAGATTTTGAGCTCTTATTTCCAATCTAAGACATCACAACTAATATGAAGCCCGAGAGATCAGTCTCACAAGAAAAGTCTAATGTAGATGGAATGCAACAAAAGTTTATTCCAATGATCCTACCTATTCTGATTTCCAAACTGTAGAGTTATGCCAAAAATATCAGAAACTTTACCATTTCAAATTCAGAAACTCATCTTCTAACGCCCTTTTTTCCTTTTTTATTAAACAATCTGCCCTGAATTATTTTTAAATTCATCTGCCTGAGGCACATGCCTAGTGATTATTTCATAATACTATTGTATAAAAAATGCCCTCATATTTTTACAAATAATAGCTTGAGTGTTTTCCATTCTGCTAAAAAGCTTCACATGAATTATTTCAATTATAACTCACCACATACTTATACTATATTTATTTTCATGTTGCAGATGAGAAAGTTGAAATTTAAAAGAGTAAGTAAAATTGTACAAAACCACAGATCTAAGAAGTGACAGTGCTCAAGTCGATCAGGCTCCTCTGTCTATGCTTATATACATCATCAAACTTGGAGAATCACTGGGTATTCTAAAATAAGAGATAGGCAAAGCACCTGACACACAGTACTCAGCATTCAGCAGCCAGTAGTAATACTGATGGGGCTATGCTTTGAGATAAAATCTGATTTGAAAATCTCTAGTATATGAATCTGAGAAAAAAAGCAGAGTTCCTCTGTATCTCATGGTACATAAAGGTCTTTGATGACTTATTTGGCCTTGAACTACTCATCTTCTCTTTCAGGTGAGTATCTGGGCACATTTGCAGGGAAGCATAGAGACAGTTTTGATGCCAGCCATGGGAAAAAGAGAGGGCTACTCTGGGTGTCAGCACCCACTGGCTTCCTCAAACCTATCAGTGATGCTCAAAATCCTTCATATTGCCTCTGTACAGACACCTAGGAGATGTGCTGTGTCTCATCCCTGGCTGGACTGAAAAGCCCAGAGGCGCCTCACAATGAACAGTAGACAGAGCAAGGGGACTGGAGGCTTAATACAGACAGAGCCTCTGTCCCTTCTTGGCTGCAGCAAACAGCAGCAGGGTTGGACCTGAAGTGATGGCGCTGTGCCGGCAAAGCACTTTGGCACATGCCAGGATATGAAAGGCTCTAATGAGACCCATTTCACAATTCACTGGGCACGTGCATTAAGCAGGCAAAGATTTCGTCCTAACAGCCTGCGATATATCCTATGGCCCAGGTCTGTGATAGGGTCTCCCACCACCCACGAAAACAGATCTCTCACTGTCCCCTCACTTCTCTTTCTTTGGCAGTAAAATAAACTAAACAAGAGGCAGCAGCCTAGCTTTAAAGGGACAGGAGGTATTTCCAACTGCAGATCTCTCTCAGGGTCTACAGGAACCTTCCAGAGACTTGCAATGCATGCTAATCCTTCCACTGGTTAAGAGAGTGGGTTCCTTCATAGTAAAGTCATTGTTCTTTCTAATTGTCAGAGACTGCTGCTCTGCACTTGCCTGGAGCGATCCAATTAACATATCACCACAGCACCAACCATTATAATATGTTCTGTGTCCTACCAACAAGGGAGAGCCCCAATCCTGCTTCCATCCACAGCTTCCGTCTAATTAGGTCTTTAGTACGTAAACAGACAGGGGAATACGAAACCCAAATAGAAGCCTATATGTCTCACTCACTTTCTGCCTAAAAGCGATCTAGTGGAGTTGGAATATTTTTGTTGTTAATGGGAAACAAGTTGAGCAAGTGAGAACAAAAGAAAGGACAGAGAGAAGGAAAGGATGGGGAGATAAGGACTGAGGGAGATAGAGAAGGTGGAAGGGAGGGTGAGAAAGGAGAGGGAAAGGCTGCTGGTTGCTTTGGGGAATTGAAAAACATGTAACTTCTGCTGGAAACTATCGCCATGGCAACGTTCAAACAATACAGAGAAAGCCTTCATAGTTCCAATCTTGCCTTCCTGAACACCACTGTGTAGATGTTAACTCTTTTAGGGTGGCTTCTGACTTTCTGCCTTTTTGGTTAGAAGGAATTGGAGTCCCCTGGATCCCTCCCAATAATATATTTAAATTAATTTACTCACATACAAACTCTGGTTTCTGCAGAGGTAATTCTCACTAGAGATCCTCTAAGTGATCAGTATTTTCCCTGCCCAGATTAGAACAGCCAAGTTCATATCAATATCTCTCTCTCTCTCCCTCTCTCTCTCTCTCTCTCTCTCTCTCTCAGCACACTCTAAGGTCTGGCTCAGATTCAACTGTAAGCCATTCAAGAGAAGCGCATCTTTACATTTTCAAAGGTCATGTTCCCTTTTTAAAAAAACCCATATTTTAGTTACTGAACTTTCCATAGTCATTATCAAGTCATTGGTTCAAAGAATGCATGTTTATTGTCCTGAAAATGAGTTCCTAAGTATAATGTGTCTAGGCTAAAAACAACAACAACAAAGATTAGCTCTGTCAACAGTATCAACAATAGGATATCCATTAAAGCATTACAAATCGATTAGTCAACTTGTTCTAGGACCACATTTACAATAACAAATGATTTTAATAATTACAAGACTGTATTAGTCATCATGAGAAAAAAAAACTGTACATTTTTTTAATCTATAATACCTACCCCCCATTGCAGATACCTATCTGAACAACGAATAAAGCATATAATCAAATAGCTAAATTCTTCTACATTCCCTACAGTGACTTGGTCTAAACTGATGGGATGAAACAAATGAATCCCTTCCAAGAAAACAGTGTTGTCTCAGCAGTTTGCACTTTGTCAAGAACCAGAGACCACACTTGGCACTGACCCTTCTAAATAAGGCTTCCCTTGCATACCTCCCCAATTCCTGATACTTTATGGCAAGGGATGTAGTAATTAGGGAATATTGCTTTGGACATTCTGAGACCAAAACGTTGACAGGATTTAAAGAGAGAGCTACACATTAAAATCACTGTGAAGCGTGACTATTAATGCTCTCTCATTAGATTAATAATAGTAATCTCTAAACTGAAAAGAAATTATCAAAAGTTAAAAGAAAAACTTTAAGAAAAAAAAGGAAAACAAGTGTTCCAATTCAACATATTCAAGGCATTTATATTCAAAGGCTGAAGAACAAAACTAGACCATGATTAAATAGTACGTTACCATTTTGCACTTCTTTCATCTAATCCAATCTCTTCTGTTGCTTCTTATGAGGGAAAGGAGGAAGCATCCTTCTGAAGCATGAAGCCATAGCATCTCCTGAGAATGTGTACGCGGCTCCATAAAACCAGGGGTTAACATATGGTAAAAAGTGACTGCGGCTCACCAAATACTTCAATGCAGACAATTTTACTAAGGAGATCTTTTTTATTCTCCCATTATATCATTCCACATTTGGGTATAATCAATCTTAAAACCTTCTGTCATAGTCTCTTCACAATAGTCATTCATGAGTAGGAAGGCCCACTCCATATAACTATGAAGCTTGTGCAATGTACAACTCCAATGGGCTTCATTTTTCTGAACAATATTTTTGTGAACAATACCACCAAGGAGTGTGCACTGCAAAACCTGTAGAGAGCCATTAGCAGCTATAAATTAGAGCATCAATTCAAACTTAGCATTAAAATATATTCTATAAATATAGAACTATTATCAATATTTCAAAAAGTCAACTAGAAATCATGCAAATTCTTATACAATTGCATAAAGTAATTAAAACATCTTTCTTTTTTGCTTGATTTTTATCAACTCAAGTTACCAATGTTCTTTTAGTGTATTTCAAGTATGATGACTGGCAGGTATGTGTTTTTGATTAGGAAAAACAGAGAAACAAATTGCAATGTTTTCATTGGGCAGAAAAGTTTCGAAACATGAGTTCCTACAGCAAAAATAATAACCATTTATTAGTTCTATCAAAACATATTGAAATTCCTCTTAGCTATGTTAAATGTGGGAGATGACAAGGTGAGTAAGATGAGGACCATATCCTACAAGATGTCACAATCTAGTAGGTTTTGGCCAAGTAAGTATAAATGTTGTAACAGTGAGAAGAGCTGTCACAGATGTATGAACAAAATGTTGATATACAGAGGACAGGGAGACTTAGTGGGTCAAGGGGAGCAGGGAGATTTTCCTAGAGGAGGTAATTTGCTCTGACATTTGATGTATGAAGAGTATGTCCTAGACAAATAGAGTAGCTCTTATGAATGCACCAAAAGTAGCCTGGTATGCCTCCAGGGGAACAAAACATTCAGCATGGCAGATAGACAAGAGAAGCCATTGAACAGGCTGGCCAGATTCTTCAAGAGAAGAATCTGGATTTTATTCTATAAACATATTTATAGATGTTATAGATGGGACTTTTTAGCTTTATTTCTTAGGATGGTTCTTCTGAAGAAAAAAATAAATAAAGGACTACACTTAAAAAAAGTAGATGTCATCAGAAGGACTAGAAAGTTAGATATCTAGGAGAGAAATGGTAGAATCTGAACTGAGGGATGAAAAATCTGAGTTTAAAAAAGTGAATAAATTTGATAGGGGGTTGGATATATGAAAGGTTAAAGAGATATTGATATCATTGAAACAAGATATATATCTTCCTGGAGGGAAAATAATGTTACACTTGTATTAAGTGTGTAACAACTACTAGGTAAAGAAGTGAGATCTTGCTGGAGGTGGACATTTAGGAATGAGTCTTCAGTATACACAAGGTGGCTGAGGCCAAGGATTTGAGTGTCATCTCTCTCAACAAGCCCAGCTGACATCTCTCAGGGATGTAGAGAGACCAGGACTAGAGCAGATTCACAGGGAAGCTCTCAACATTTAAGGAAGGGAGTAGTAGGAGGATGAAGAGAAATAAATACAGAAAGCCATAGCAAGCAGCACCCCAAGTCCCTGAAAGAATTTAGAAAAGCCAGCAGTAGCAAGGGTATCAAGTGCCACAGAGAGATCAAACATGACAGGAAGTGAGATCAAATCCATCAGGCTAGCAGGATATTGTAACTAAAGTCCAAACTTATTAGTAACATTTAGCTTATTTTTCATACAATTCTGAGTGTCCAGATAATCTCATAGTATTTTGCAAAACCTTCTGTCCATTAGTTGCATTGAGTTAGTTAGTACAGTTTTTCTTAAATCTTTCTTAGAAGTTGTCGCTTCCTCACTTACAGGCACATTCGGCTACTACTGAAGACTGGCAAAAATATTCAAGGTATATGTGACCTAAGCATCCGGTTACAAACTTTGTTTCAAGAAACAGGGATAGGGAGCCTGCCGACATCTCAACCCCAATTAAAATATTCAGACTGAGTGCCAGGTTAGATGACAGCGAGTACCATATTTATTTGCTACCAAGTCAACAAGTTTGAATTTACTAATTCTGATTACATTTCTAAAGTCAGAAAAAAAGGTGTTTCTACTTCCAGCTCCACCACTTAGGTTGCTGTATAATCTTTGACAATTACTTAGCCTCTTTGAGTTTCAGTTCTGCAAATAAGAATTAAGGAGAAAAAATATATGTTTTATTTTTAACACAGTGCCTGGTGTATATCAAATGCTCAATAAATGGTAGTCACTATTACTATTAAGAAATAATACCTATAATCTCTGTTAAGTGTTGAAAGCTTCCATAAGCATAGAAAACTGCTATTGGTTTATGTTGAAGATGAAACAAAACTTTATTAATCTTATATACGTTTTTCATCTTTTTTCAGATTTCTTATAAATCTGATCGACATTAGAAAAAATTATTAAAAATATTATTACCATCTTTGATAGCTAAATTGGAAAACGATTTTTATTTACATACTCAGTAACTGTAAAACATAAAACACTCATAGACTTTCAGTTAAATGTTCTTGTTTCTATGGAAAATAACCAAAGATTTCAATTAAAAGAAACTAAGCTAGCATTTATTGTGTATTGATTAAGTGCCAAATACTTAGACGTGTTCATGCTCCCAAAATAACTGCAAGGAAAACGATTTCATTTTTATCGCTGAGGAAACTAAGGCACAGCAAAGTTATTTAGCCTACTTAAGATTTCCCAGCCAACAGGTGTAAAATAAAGTTAGAATCCATTTGTCAATTCCAAATCTCATTGTATTTCCCCTACAAACTCTTGAGAGTAAAAAGATTTCTTTTACCGTCTTACTCTATAATCAGCCACTATAATACCAATTCTGCCTTTAAGAATCTATATGGTTCCCCTCCACATTTTAATAACTAGTATCCTGATATCAAGGATTTTATATTTTTAATTCCTAGGAATCCTGAATTCCTAGGTAGTCAATTATGGATGTAGAATTCTAAAATCTTAGCGCATGAAACTATCTTCATTTTTACTTTTATTTAACAGAGAAGAATATAAGACCGAGCTAAAAGAGGCGAGGTGTCTTGAACAGATTGTTACAGTTCATCACTGACAGCACTGAGAAGAAGAATACACTGCTTCACCTAATTTTCAGATCTCAGCTTTTCCAACATAAGAAAACCACTTAATGGTGCTTATTATCTGTGTGTGTGTGTGTGTGTGTGTGTGTGTGTGTGTGTGTGAAATGTCATATTTGTGCACACTCACATAGATACATACACAGAGTCAATACACTCATTGGTATTTCTAATGAAGCTTCTATAAGTTGCATAGGTAGGTACCTGCATTTGAGTCCTCAGGAGGAAATATCTGTTAAAGTAAGTTCAGTTAGTCAGTCAAGGAATGTTTACTGCATGCATACTATTTGTCATGCTGAGGGCATGCCAGAGAACAAATAAAATTCTTGCCTTCAGAGAGTGTTACAAGTGCACTGTCTCAACCACAAGATCTGTCCAACCAAATTTCAAATGTCAAATTTACATTTCTCTAGATAAATCATTTTGAAGGAGGATGCAACAGATTCCTGATCCCCTTGGAGAATTTTTCAAGACACCATTTAGAAATCACTATTTTTTTATGCCTGTATTATAAGATATTTGGCAATCTAATGAAACTTTACATGAACACAGTATATTTTCCACAATTTACAAAGTATATTTTTATCTTTCCTGAGGGAATGCCATTCACTAAAGTACTTCCAAATAGTTTTAAAAGTGTAAGACCTTACCAAAAATGGTTGCAACTATTTGTGCTACTCCAACATTAATCTTGTCTATATACTTCTTTTTTACTCTCTATAAACGTAAATTTAGACTAACAGCTCCCTTTAAAAAAGACCAGATCTATTTTTTGGGGGGAACTGTGCATTATCTAAACTAAATTCAGAGATGCTCAATTTAAATGTGTATTTATTGAATGCCTGCTGTGCATGACATATGCAATCTGATTTTATCCTCACGGCAGTCAGTTCCATATGGATGTTATAACCTCTATCTTACAGATAAGCAAACAGGCTCAGAGAGATTAAATGGTGCATGTAATACACGTGACCCAGTGGGAAACTGAGCATTTAAACTCACTTAGAATGCCAGAGTCCAAATTTACCGAATTTCTCAGTCACCTTCATGAAGCACACAAAAAAGTAAAATCTATCAAATGGTAAGAATTCCCATAGATGATCTCTTCTTAAGATCAGTGAAGATGGTTAACTTTAAGTTGCTTCTTCAAAACTGACACAGATTTCAAATTGACTTCTGAATTGAAAAGAAGCAGTATAAAAATCCAATGGACAACTCCTCAGCCTGACTGTTCTGTTACAACCTACAGATATGACATCAAGAATATCATTCATTACAACAATAGGGCTCTTTTCCCCAGGTCTCTGGGAGCATATTGAGGAAATGGACAGAACACAGGGCTGCTGTTGTAGAGGATAAAATTATGAGCCAAGACCATGACTGGTTGTCTCAGGAAACCACTAGTGAGTTGTTGGTAGGTTTGAACATGCAAACAGGAAGACATGTCTACATAAAGTCCTGATTCCATACACTTCGTCAAGCCTTTATCCCATTATAAAGTGAAGATGTTTAACTAATACAAGATTCGTTATAGCTCTGAATCCAAATGTGAATTTGGGGGCCTTCAGAGTAGTAATGGAATTCTATGCTATCTAATTTAAATTATATTATTGCCTAAGATCTGCCTGTATTTTGGGCATTTCAGGTCCAGACAATGTAATAAGCAGCTACAATTATGCATTTAATATACAAGATCTATCTCTGCAACTTTTAGACCAAAATAATAGCAACACAATAACAGCATTATTTCCTCCCTAAAATCTCATTTAAGTAGTATTTTTGCTGAGATCTCCTTTTCTACACTTTAAAAAGAAAAATCTTGATTTTTGGTTTCCAGCTGGAAGCAGCATTTCATATCTAAAATGATTCCTTGCAGCCAATCTGTACTGTTAAGATCTCAAAAGAAGAATCTGGCAAGTACTGTTAGGTCAGTGCACATTCCCTAGTTTTCAAGTGTAGCCACAAGAACCAGTAAAGTGCTTGGACAGCTGCATTCATTCCCAGGAAGTTAATCCAAATTAATCCTAGAACAACCATAACAAACAGCCCTCTTTAGAGGGCCTATTATGCCTAGGGTTTTGCATAACATTACTTTTAATTCACAAAACAATTCTAATTAGTTGAATTCTAATTTGTTGGCATTATCATTCCCATCCTGCAGTTGTGAACGCAGAGGGCTAGGGAAATTAAAGGTGTGGCCCAAAGGGCAGAGCTATTAAATTAGAGAAGAAAGATATGTGAAAAGGGAACTTCGAAACTTGCACATCCAAGCAGTTTTGGGGGCCTGTGGTTCTAAGCAGAATCCCAGTACCCAACTACCTACTCATAAATGTTATTTAGTAGGTAGGCGCCAACTTCAGCTCTGAAATAAACTCATGAGGTAAGTCTTCAAGTTTCTCATGGCCATAAATCTCTCATCAGTAAAAGATTTATTTTATAGGGGTAATAATAGGCATCGTGAACAAGCTGCCTAAATGCAGAGCCAACTCTGACTGCTAAACCAAAGAAGCTAAATCCCTAGCTGGGCAATGTGTCCCTAACTGTAGAGCTGGGTGAGTGAGTGATTCACCAGCACGAAAAATGATGATATCCTCGAATGTTCCATCATCTCCAGATTTGAGGACCACACTTAAGTGGAGGTGGGTGGGAGGAAACATTTCTGCCCACCATTTTTAAATTGTTCTCTCTGCTCCCCACTCCCTTCCCCCCTCATTCAGAAAAGTTTACACGTGGGAGTAATTGTGGAGGGTACAGAGAGGGGGGTGACAATGTGAAGGCAGGGATATTCTTGAGGTCTAACTGGAGTAGCAGTGAAGAAATTCTGATGTCAAAAAAAAAAAAAAAGGGAAAAAACCCTCCTCTGATTGGCAGAGCCAAGCTGATTGCAAGGTTGGGTTTCCCACTTGACGCTCAGAACTGAACTGTGCAGTGAAAACGTCAAAGTACTTCCCCTCCCCCTTTTCTCCTCTTTTGTCAGCTGTGCTAAGTTACAACTGAGCAGAAACTTAAGATAATCTGAATCTCTGACCACAAATGGTAACTTAACCGAGGTCATGTAAAAACAAAACAAACAAACAAAACTGCAAGGAATGATAAAATATGATAAAATATGCTGTAGCCTACAGAGAGATCAAGGGTGGGAGGGGGGAAACTGCATCATTATTTTCATGGGTTGGTAAATTTATTGCCTGATCTGTGTCCCAACAGGAAACATGTGCCCAGAAAAATAAATTAGAGAAGTGCTCAGCTGTAGGCTAGTTTAGTTAAGGAGTAATGAAAAGGATAAGAACAGATGATGTGAGTGAAGAACAGGCTCAGATGCTTTTAGCAACATGTCTCTGGTTTCTATTATCACCTCTGTAATATAAATATAACTCCACGATTCTTTAATGACTCTCTAGGGACCACCATTCACCGGATTAAATGTGCCCAGCACCAAAATGAGACCCAGGAGACTACTGTCTTTCATCTCTTTCAGGATATGCTAGAGTTGTGGATCTTATTATTATTATTAATAGTATTAAAGCTAGGGTTATCTGAGCTCTGCCATTAAAACAAAACAAAACAAAACAAAAAACAAAAAAGAAACCTCGAAATGGATATGAGTGTTAAGAATGGGCTAGTCTTTGAGGTCTAGCATAATAAGAGTTATTTAAATCCCTCAGGAAAGGCACTTTCCTTGACCCTTCCAGATAAAAATGGCAGCTATGGGGACCGAAGTAGCCATGCTATGTATGGTTGATTCCCATCCAGTTTGGATTATGAATTGATTTTGTCTGCTGTTCTGAGGCCTGTGTGAGTTACCTGTCTCATATGATTTGGCCATTAACCAAGGAGTTATAGCTTCTTTAGGCCACAGTTTCCTTTTTTATTGGCATGGCAGCTCTAAAGAGTCTTTTGGCTCTAAAGTTATATGAGTCTATGGTTCTGACAGAAGGCCCCAGAGAGGAATAAAGAAGGGTGAAGAGGAAGAGTTCTGTTTAAAAAATAAATTAAAATTAAGAAATAAGAAGAGAAAGGAAAGAAAATAAATAAAAAGAAAAAAAAGGGGGAAAAGCCAGCTTCATGACCCTGGCAGCTATGGAGAACAAGGAGGTGAAAAGAGGGGTAATCCTACAGGCCCTCAGGCTCTCTAAGGATTTTCACCCTCCTTTTATTTTTCTTCATTGACTTTTTTCTCCCAAGGCAAAGCTGGCACATGAGAAGTACTGGAGCTCAACACACAGACCATTTCTTTAGCTTCTTTATCCAAGTTACCACAGGACACTAGATTTCTGCCTTTTACTCAAGAGCCCTGACCTGGTGATGTTGAGAAGGTTTCTGGCAAAATGCAAGCCTTCCTCAATGTAAGTAAGCCTCTCTATTATCCAAAGAAGTAGTTAGTTAGGAGGGGATGGGGTTGAAGATAAGTGGGTCCTCCTCCTCTCATTCTTAGCACTGGCAAGAATCTAGGCAATCCGAAGACCACATTTTAGCATGTGCATGCAAGAGAGATGGGGAAAGTGCAGCCACCTCTCTCCATCACTTCCTCCCCCATACCCATGCTCCCTCCCTCAATCCACCCACCAGTCAGAAGCCAACCTTCAACTGCTGGGTTTATTATCATATTTTCATGTTAATACATCCCGGTGATCTGCAGTCAGACTGAATAATGAAATTTAAATTGGGCCCCTTCGATTTCCAATGGCTAAACATTTATACATCCAACTCCAGGGCTGCTATGCAACTTAAATGCAATCTAGAGTGTCAGTCACACACCACAAGCACCCCACACTGCCGCAGCTTTCTTGGGGAGATTTTTTTGCCTTGGTGAACATTTGCAAAGGCATTTGCCCAGGATGCAGACAACCTGCATCATTATAGCAAACCAGTTTATCTGTGAGCACAGACTGATAGAGCAAATGCGTGGGCCAACCTTTCTTATTTCTGGCCCCGTACAGTGATGTCTTTAAAAATCCCACTTAAGAAGGTGATGGGATGAAGGGACTAGGAACACTAAATTAATGGACATTTTTTTCACCGGTAAATAAGAAAATAAGGATCACTCACTGTATTTCAGACTCATCACAGCAACATCCAGACGGAAATCCAGGTGGTTAAGAACAAGCGAAAACACATAATCTTGACACCAAAAAGAAAAAAAAGAAAAAGGAAAAAAAGGAGGATGATGAAAAATCCAACTGCAATTATCCATCAATTTTAGTCAACACAGGCACAAATCCAACTGTGCTCTGCTGTTTTCTCTCCCCCAATCAATGCCTCATTCTGCCGCGGTCAACTTTTCTTCTCCGAAATTTCTTTGCAGATGTATTATTAATTTCCTCTCCTCTTGTGGGAAATTCAAAAAGAAAAGAAAACACCATATCAAGTCTTTACTGTCCTAAAAAAAGCCCCAAACTTTTCATTCCAAAAATATCTCCTTGGCTTACTTTCTCCTTTATAGAGAAAAATGAACATACTTTTTCTTTATGGATCCTCGGTTCTCCATGTCCAATCATCCTTTTTGGGAAGGGGGGGCAGCTGTTTTATTATTATTTATTTATGTCAGAGCACACCAACTCCCGCGGGTCTGAAACTGGTTTATTTCATTTTTCAGTATTCCCTGTGTGCACATATACACATTTGCGTTAAGATCCAGGTCTCACACGAAAAAGCTTCGTTCGTCCTTCTCTTTTGCACGATCAGTTTATCCACTGCGTTCTGTTCCAAGAGAGAGCTGCGTCCCGCATCCTTCATATTTGCAAGGCACCCAACCGCCACCGCCACCAAAAAAGTCTCCTTTTACATCGTCGATTCCTGTCTCCAGACCCCCCCCCCTTTCGAAGAATTTGGGGATTAACTCCCCCGGCTCGCCACCCTTCCGGCCGGCCCCTTCTCCAAAGATCTGATTAGATTTCTCATCACAACCCGGTGCGCAATTGGATTTTTGATTTCAGCCACCCGGCCAGCCACCTTCCCCTCTCCCTCCAAACTCCCTGTTATATCCTGTCTCCTTCCCTCCACCGCCTCTGCAATTTCATAATCTCACGTTAAATGGAGTGCGGGGGGCGGGGGCGGGGGTTGGAGGTAGTGGAGGAAAATTTCAAGACTCCGTCAGCTGTCAAAAAGAAACCCATTTCTCCCCCTCTACTTTTTTTTTTTTTTTTTTTTTAAGGCCCGGGGTGGCTTCGCTTCCTCTGTCCCCGCCTCCACCCCGCCACCCGGTCCAGTTCCTCCAGGTGTTGCAGAACTCCGTGAGCAGGGCCAGGATCACGGGGGAGACGCGTGACGCGGTCCCTCGCCGGTGGCCCCGGACGGTCCCCCGGTTCCCCTCTCCTCCATCAGTGGACAGCGGATCCGGGGGCGCTGCGGCGAAAGAAGTTGACACTGGGCTTTTATTGCAAGTGGGGCGGGCGATGTGAGTGAACCAACGGGGTGTTAGGCAATTTAAAAAATATTCATAATAAGGAATGAAAAAGGAAAATAGAAAATGGAAAGGAGAAAAAAAATAAAAAGGTTAAAAAAAAAAAACTAATCGCTGGCTCCTTTCATCCTTCGCGAATGAAACTGCAGCTTTGATCTCATTTCCAGCTGCGTCGGGTACATTTCAGAGCCACAAGTTGGTTCCTCTTGGCGCAGACCTTCCCGACGCCGGCTAGTCGTCTGCGAGGAGATGCGTTCTCGAAGGCGCAGCTAACTCCGCGCAGCCCTTAGCGCCATCGCCCTGCGCAGCAGAAACCCCGAGCCCCTTCCATCCACTTGGGCTTGAACTCTCTTCCTTCCCCTCCCGCTTCTCTCTCCTTTCCTTTTCCCTCAAAAAAATAAATGCGCTCCCTGTGCGAGCGGCAGCTCCAGCCAGTCTAGGCTTTCCCTCGGCCAATGCCGCGTCCCGACGTTTAGGGTCTTAGCCCCCAAATCTCTCGGGCTGCAGTCCCCTTCCCTCTTCTGCCCCTCTTTCCTTCCCCTTTCTCTGCTTGTGATCAGTAAAATACAATTACCCAATTACCTCCCATCATCTTAGCACTGATTGGTCAATTGCATTAACACTTGAAGTCGGGGAAGAGGGGATTGGAGCCTCTGCGGTGTGGCACCGCTGCCACCTGGAGGACAGAGTCAGAACAGCTGAGTTTCAGAGCAACCCCCACGCTCGGAGGTTAGTTAATAGGCAAAGAAACTCAGGAGTTGTGTGGGACTTGTCATTCCCCCCCTCGCCCCTAAAGGCCTGTTTTCATCCTGAAAGTCAGGAGTCGGAGCTACAAAGGGGAAGACAATGAAATCCACTAGGATTCAAAAATCTCAAAGCCATTGCTTTCGGATTGCTGGGTAACATCCTCTACCCCGCTCTAAGCTCTAGCCAAGCAGGCTGGTCATAAGGTAAGGATTAACGCCGTACTATTACTTAGGACAGGCTGATCAGAGGAATCTAGGAGTAGCTGAAAAGCTGCGAGCGAGGGTGCCTGTTGTCCAGCTGGATAATCTCACTAGGAGGAAGCACTGTAAAGGCTAGATAGAAGCCTTCAGCTTATGCAGTGTTGCAGTAAATTGGGCTGTTCAGTTTGTACAAGACATCCAGGACAGTTTGACAACTCAATTGCAACATCCCAGTCTCCTGGCTGTGGGCTTTTCCAACGACTCACGTTAGGAGGGAGGGTGACACATTTTATTTTCATTTGGTCTCCTTAGAAAGATGGAGGGCTTCACAAGTAATATTCTTAATAATGTATTTATGTTGGTTTCTTCTTCACTATACAATCGTCCTGAAGCCCTTTCTGTAGGCTATGATTACTTATTTTATGTCATTCAGATACACACATTGAGATATAAAAAGGGTAAAATGAGGAATGGTAATTCAAACAATAAAAGATTATATATATTGGGGGAGGAAGGCAAATACATATGTTTTAGGCTGCACAATTAATGATCTCTGTGCCAATTTTCTTTACTTTTGAGAAATGAGAATATGCACTTGGTTTAAAAGCAATTTTAAAGAGGCTGTAAGTTACTCTGTTCAAGAACAATACATAAAGATTTGAGTCTTTATGTTACTAATCATAATAAGAAGTGGCATTAGACAAAAAAGTAAATTTTTGCTAAAGGAACATCAGAAACAACCAAGTTCACACCAAATGTTCTTTTTTTTCTTTCTTGTTATTTTCATAGTACGTATATAATTCCTTATTTAGAGTTAAAAAATAAGAAAAATAATTACACACATACACTTCTTTGGGTATTAAGTACATACTGTAGTATGTATTTCAGACATCAGCATCTGTAAGAGGACAGACAGGCCTTCCTTTACACAAGGGTTGTGATTTATTATAATTTCTCCATCTTTTTAGAGAGCTTTGATGTAGTTATAAATTGCATCAAAATGAATTTGTTGAGGGGTAATGACATTGCTTCTCTTTTTAAATGAATGCTCACTGATCAATTCATAACACTAGTGGGCAGTTGACTATAACTTTAATTTGCCTTTTGAGCTCTTACCCTTCTATTCCAATTACAGTTTACCAACAAATAAACCATTCAAAGGGCGCTCACTAGCTGCTCTAGATAGCTTCAAAGGAGCCTACCCTCTGAAGTAAGCTAGAAGCCATTTGAAATGGAATTTTGCTTTCTAGGGACTTTGACAGCAAGGGAAAGACCAATGATTTGTTTTTCAAAGCTTATTATTAGCTACCTACCAGACATCTTTAAAGGCTTTCAGAATGAATTAATCTATCAAATAAAGCAGCAGGGAAGGATCAGTGCTCTTTAGCCAAAAAGAAAAAGAAAAGGCTTCCTATTCCTGTTTTCTTTCCTATTCAGCAACTACAATTTCTTTTCTCACATCAGCTACTCATTCACATTATATAACCTTGAATTAGTCATTTGGCTTTCATTTTTTGACTCAGACTCAACCAATTATTATTGGATATCCATATGGCAAGGTCTTTTGCTGACTTCTCATATATATCACCTTATTTAAAACTCAAAACAACCCCTTGAAAGATTTTAAAGAGGGAAAGCGAAGCTAAAGCCACATACTTGGTAAGTGACATAAATAAGTTTTAAATTCAGATCTATTTAATTCCAGTTCTTCCGATTTTACTATAATTTCTAGGTTTGGGGAACATGAGAAATACATCTACAACACACATGGGCATTCAGGCTGTTGTTATCAGCACTGAATCCCAGAGGTGAATTTGTAACCCTGTGAGGGAATGGAATTGTCAACGAATGAATGACCTTACTCAAAAAGGATAGTAGTAAGTAGTAAACAAACTGTCATCCAAATATATATGCAAATTAAATTATTATTAAATAACAACAAATTATTTAGTAGGAGTTGCCAGGTACTGTCAGCAATGACAGGGTATGTGTTCAAGTATAATTTTTTATAAAAGCTCTTTTAGAAGACATAATTACCTAATGAGCAATGTATTAATCACATTGTCACACTTCAATTAGCCCATCTAGTTACCAAAAGCAAAAACAGAACAAATGCCATTAAAAGAAGATGACTTGGGAGAAGAGGGACATTTGTTGCTAATATGGCAAGTTTGTTCTGTGGACATAAAAAATTCTATGTTTTCCTCTGCTGATTTGTAGGCATTTGGGGTAGTGAAAAAAAACTATCACATTATTTCACTTTTTGTTAGTGACTCTCTCTACCTGGTGTAATCTTTAGCAAACAGCAGAGGACAGTATCTTGTAATCAGAAATATAAAATAGCAAAAAGAAAGAATTCAGTTACTTAGCTTAAAAATAGAGAAAATATGGATTTGTCTATTCTGTTCATTAATTTTATTTAACAGGCTGTAGGCTACTCTTTTTAAGAAAAATACATAAGATTTGAATCTTTATGTTACAGATTCTGGGAATAGATAGTCCATTTTCACTTTTGCTACTTTTAAACAGAGACCAGAATATCCTGTGGGATAATCATATCTAGCTTGCCTCTATAATCACATGTCATGAATGACATGTGAACTACCTTCTTTAGAACAACTTTTTTTGAAAACTACTTTAATGTTAAAATACCACATTTAGTGGGAACTTGTTACACATGTTATGTTAGGCAATACTCTCAGAATGTTGTATTTCAGGGCTAGCAGATATCCTAATAGTAATCTATCTTTTGTTCTTTGAAATATAGATAGGATACTGGAGTCCAAGTACATTTGCAGGTTTCTGTTTTTTTTTTTTTTTTAAAGTCTTCTCTACAGTGGCTACCCCTTCACCCAGCTCCTACCCCAAGTACATTCATGCCCTGCATAATGATGTTTTGGTCCATGACAGATGCACTAGATGGAAATGATTTGCTAATGTCTGTATTTTCCCCTAAGCCTTGATTGAATTCATAAGCATGTTTTTTTTTGTATTTCTAATGCTTTGAACATAGTTGAATAAATACATATTTATTATGACATTAGGAAATGGAAGAACCTACGTCTTTTGTCTCTTACTGAATATTCTTTTCACTGTGGCACACAAGATGTTAGAAAAAATGAGATACTGCAATTACAAATAGAAAAACTAATACAAATGCCACCAAATAAATAATTTAATCAGAGAATTATAATTTATGTATCAATTAGCTATTGCTATATAATAAACTATCTCAAAAATTGGTTGCTGAAAATAGCAATCATTTATTATTTTTCATGAGTCTACAGGTAAGTTAGAGATTGGTTAAGTGGCTCTTTTCATCTTCGTTGGGTTGTTTGCTGATCTAAGAAAGTCTTCACTAGGATGCTGGAGCAACTCAACTCTACCTGATGTGACTCTCTCTCTCCCTGTTCATGAGCTTGGCCCAGGGAAATCTGTTGATGACAGAAGTCCAAGAGAGCAAGCAGAAAAGTTTGAGTACTTCTTCAAGCTTCTGTGTGAATCAAATCTGCTTACTTTTCATTGGTTAAAGCAAATCACTTAGTTGAGCCCATTGTTACAAAAAAGGGTAGGCCATTCCATCCACAATGAAAGGCCATTGTAAACATATATGACAAAAGAGAGTGAAGAATTAGGGTGATTGTTGCAATCAAGCCCAACTTCTAGCCCTTACAAATAACAAATCTTAATGACTACTGGGGTTTACAGGAAAGAAAATTCTCCACATAAGGGGTCAATTAGTCACCTACTTATTTCCAAGGATGGGTAGTAAACTCCCATTGTGTGCCAATTATCATGGAAATTATCACTAACTTTTCTGCTATCCCAACTTTCCTGCTCCCATTCATTGATGATAATTCAGGAATATCTCACCCATCTATCTGCCCAATTCTTTTTGTTGTATGACTTTTCAAAGACCACTCTCAGATTCCTCTGTGGGCTCTTTGCCACTAATCCTTCTCCTTATCCATGTCATCCCCTCTCTAGCACCAGTTAGCATCTGAAAAAGAAAAGCTGTGATAAAATATAAATGAAGAAGCCATACAAGAAAAAATATATTCTTTATGTACAATAACAGGAAAGCACAATGCTTGGAAAATAATATGCAGTACATAGAACAAAGGATTTATATTTTATATACATAAATACTTCTTTGAAATAACTATTAAAAATAAAAGAGAAAACCAAAAATAACCTGGCAGATGAGTAGGGGAAAATACTAGTCAATTTGCAGAAGAAGTGTTATTGTTAATGCTTATTGGTGCCAATGTTATTTAGCATAGTGCCTGGCCCTTTGGTCTCAATACATTCTGATTCATGAATGAATGAGCTGTCTACTTGTTTGGGGGAGGGAAGTGAGTAAAGAGTAGGTATGGCAATTACAAGCAACAGTGACACAATATGGTTAGAATTTTATGACAAGTAAATGTAAAGAGCTGGGGGAGCAAAAGAGGTGGCACTAGCTACCTTTACGTGGGGACAATCCCAGTGGACTTCACAAATAAAAAACCTAAAATATAGTAGAGCTTCATTAATGTTAGTGTATCGTTTTGGATGCAGGATTGCCTATGTTGTGCCCAAAAGACAGAGAATAAGGTACATTCTGAGAAAAAAGTATATTTTGTGGCTCAAAGATTAGCAGGGCTAAAGCTTTGCTAAATTGAGCTATGGATCTGTTGATCAGACTATTAGATGGCATGTAAAAATGAGAGCATTCAGATTTTTGAAAGTTGTCTTGAAATGTTCTTTTCAAGAGGATATCAATCGAAAATGACATCTGGGAAAGAAGAGCATCAGTGAAGGGGAGCATTTTGAGAGAGCATTCTTCCTTCCTGAGACCCACTAGGCAACATGGCACATTCCAGGAGTGACACAAAGTAATAAGAAAAATGCTGATAGAAATAATCGTATGACAATCTGGCAACCAATTTTGAATCAATTTATACTAAATTACATTTTAGAATTCTTTTCAAATGGCGACCCAACTTTTTATAGAACACAATCTCTTTTATCAAATATCTCTAAGGGAGATGGTATCTGTGCATTGAAACTACTGTTAGTGTTTTTGTACTCTCTAAATTAGGATTCTTTGCACCGAGATGAAAATTGCCCGTAAAGGTATCTTTAAAATTCCACCAGGAATTAGTAGATGGTGTGAATCCAGTTGTGTAATTTGGGAAGACAGCTGCATTTTATCTAGCTAAATCAGCACTTGATACTAAACAACTTGTAAAGAATGTCACTTTATTTCAGCATTAGCCATGTAGGGCAGATTCAAGAAATGATAGCCTTGTTTTCTCCACCATATCACCATTGTGTCTTCAGGAAACGAAGTACATAAATTTCAAAATTCAGTTCTCTTCACACTGAAGTTGCATTAGCACATCTGTGATCCCAGGCCTTCGGCTGATTTAGTAGCACATGATTCAAATAATGTCAGACAATCTGTGTTTTTAAATGTCCAGGTTTCTAACATGCACAGCATTTTTGAGAGATATAAATGACTATCTAAGAAATGCTGCAGATTTCAAAAACCTAATCTATGGTATTTGCACAGAACATGAAAACACCTTTATCACCTGAATGAAATATTTCTTCAAACACTGACAATAAGCATATATAATATATAAGCATATATAATATATAAGCAATACTATTCAAAGTCAACTTTCAAAATGGAAAGAAGTTGAGAATCCTTTGATTCACTACATGGATCTTTTTAATCCATCAACAACTGTGTAAGTGTTATAGGAAATGAGATATAAAATAAATATCCCTGTGGCAGATGAACATTGTGTGTCTCAGAGTTGTGGTCTTATTGAACAGAGAGGACATTAGTTACTTAAATAATTGAGCATTTGACATCTTACTAGAACCTTCAGTTGACTATTTTCTTAAAAAGGATTTCTATTGAAATTTTAAGAATTTTTATGGAAGTTCAAAATTTCACTAGGATAAGACTTACACCATACCATAGATACATGCTTTTTTTTCCTAAAGAAGATACAGATGAACAACGGGCACATGAAAAGATGCTCAACACCACTAATCATCAGGGAAGTGCACATCAAAAAACAATGAGAAAGAAAATAAGTGTTCGCCAGGGTATAGAGAAAATGGAACCCTTGTGCACTGCTGGTGGGGATGTAAATTAATTGAAACACTATGGAAAACAGTATGGAGGTTCCTCAAATAAATTAAAAATAGGACTACCATATCATTGATTGCAATCTCACTTCTAAGTATATATATTTGAAGAAAATGAGGTCAGGATCTTGAAAAGATATTTGTATCTCCTCCCCTCCTCTATCAGTGAGTGAATAGATAAGAAAAATATACATATATTGAAGTATAATTCAGCCATGAGAAAGAAAAAAATTTGTGACATGAGTGGACTTTAAAGGTATTATGCTAAGTGAAACAAATAAGATAAAGATAAATACTGTATACTCTCGCTTATATATGTGGAATCTAAAAAGCAAACAAATATAGAAACAGAGAGTAGAAAGGCCGTCACCAGGGCCTGGGGTGGGGGAAACGGGGAGAGACTGGCCAAAGGGTACAAACTTTTACTTATAAGTTCCAGGGATCTTATGTACAACAAGATGACTGGTTAACAATACTGTGTTATATACCAGGAAGTTTCTAAGAAAGTAGATTTTAAATATTCTCACCACACATGCACAAAGGTAATTAATTATGTGAGGTATTGGAGGTGTTAATTTATCTTATTGTGGTAATCATTTCACAACATATATATGTGTATCAAATCTTCACACTGTATAACTTACACAATGTTATATGTCAGTTATATCAGTAAAGTTGGAAAAAAGAAACCAAATGATACAGAAAAAGATGACACATTGAAATTTGATGGATTTTATTCTTATTAATGATTCCTCATTTTTTTGTTATTGTTCTTACTGATTTTAGTAGCTACATAAAAAAGCCGCTTAATTTTCTTGCTTTTTCTATTCTGAGTTTCATTTCTATGGTTATATTAAAACAAAGCTTCTCCTTGAACATCCCACCCTATTCATTAGTGCCTTTTCTTTTTTTTTTCTTTTTTTTATTCTTCTTTATATAAGCCTAAGGCCTCAATGTTAGGTATTTCCCTTCTCCAGGAAGAAAGATAATTAAGAAAAAAAATAATTGCATATAGGTGCTAATTAACAATTTAGTTCAAAAATTTATTTAACAAATTTTTATTAAATACAATTTCAATGGTTTCTGTGTACTACATCTGGGCAAGGTTTTAGCAAGTTTTCATTATTTTTCAGAGATGCTTACATGTTTAGAAAGGATTAGCGTATACTCAGAAAGGTGATACCTTTGATCCAAGGAAAGAGCATGGAGCAGTGCCAAGAGCAGCAACTTTGGAGTTACGTAGACCTAGATTTGAATTTGACAAATATTCATTGTTTGTACTTTAGGAGAACTGCAAATACTTTAGGGCTGGAGCTTAAGGACCAGAGAAGGGGATGAAATGCCAAGAAAGGAACCTGCTTACAGAGCCAGAATAATTTTTTTTTCTTTTTTGAAGAACTTGTCCAAAAGGCAATGGGGCATCATTAAAGAGATAGTAAGCTAAAAAGTAACATGATAAGTTTGGGATTTCTAAAAACATTACAAGGGGTAATTTGCAGATGAATTGGAGGAGGAGAGGAACAATTAGACCTAGAAGAAAAATAAACTATGGAAGGTTATGAGTATCTAAACTAAGGCAGCAGCTTTGGGGTTGGAAAGAGGGAGATCAGTATAAGAAAAGCAAGGGCTAGAATCTACAAAATTTTAATGTACATGCTTGTTTTTTGTTCATATGTTCGTGTGTGTGTGTGTGTGTGTGTGTGTGTGTGTGTGTGTGCATGTGTGACATTCTATTTGAAGTCTATACATAACTTCTAATCAATGTATCGCTTCTCGGTCTTTTGGCTAAGATCCAGTGTGGTAACTTCCAATTGATGTAATGAAGTACTTCCAGAAAATAACTGGGCAGTACTTCCTCTGAACAGGAAATGGACTTTCTTGCAAGACTGTCATTGGAGCATTTCAAGTATAGGCTACAAGTTATGGTTAGGTCTCTAAGGCAGGCTTAGATTAGATAAGCACTTCACATGCATTGTCCCTGATTAAATCTCCACTGGTCCAATATAACAAAATGAGATGAGTAAGGGCAATGTAGTGGGTTTGTCCTATTAATTAGTTGAATTAAAAACAAAAATCTTCAATTTATAATTCCTTCCTTTATTTTTAAAATTATGATTTTCTTTCTTATTTTTACTTAGTAATGTTTTGAAATGTAAGCATCTGGCAAAATAAGTTGGAACCAATCTATTGAGCCACTATATATTTATTCATTTTAATGACATGAGAGGTGGTAAATCTGGGACCCGCTAGACTAATGGCTTTGGAGAGCTCTTTGGACTCTTAAATCTCATGCTTTTATTAGAATATGTCGGCCTGGAGAAGTGCTTTCATGTAGATCAACAGAATGATGTGATTGACGTTATTCAACCTTTCATAAAACAAATCAGTTGTCTCAGACAATAATGCAGAGAATGCTCCCAAAGTTTCCAAGTATAGCCTTTTTTAGAGAGCAGAATTCTAAAGTGAAATTGATGACATCTTACAAACACTTGCTCATATGTTCCTTTCACAGCAAAATACAACATTGAGAAAATGTTAAAACTAAATTGCCAGCATCACTCACCAAAGTCAACTATTTTGGAGGACCCTACATACAGACCTATAGACCTGTGTCAAGCCATTTTTCATATGTAACTTCAGAAACCTGAGGGGCCCGGCAGGCCAGATTATTTTCCCTTAAGGTGCTACTGACAAGCGATGCCATTAAAGTAAGCTTCAGGTCATAGAAGGGTGCCTCTAAGAGCCTGTGCAGTCAAATGCCACAGGATTTCAAATGGAAATGACATGAATTAATTTCCTGAGAAGAACAAAAAGGGAAAATCAAGAAAAAAGGCAGCTTCTTGTAACACAATATGCAGACTAATGGCACCCACTGATTGATTAAAGTGTCAAAAAAGCGCCTTTCAGATATAAATGAAGCTACTGAAAGAGTTTGGGGGCTCTCTAGCTTATTTCTCATATTCATATGAAATATTACTGATAAAATCAAGATAAAAATTAGTCAGTTTTTTTTTTGGGTATCTTTTGCTTTTTTCTACTTCAAAAATTAACCTTTGGAAAGTAGTCCCTGGGAAAAAGAAGCTAAGATCTACCCAAAGGCATCTCATTGCACCAAAAATAAGTGAAAATTCCTTATATTGACTTATAAAATCTTACTTTTCCTGGCTTCAACTTTATCTTACACCAGCTCCTCATGTACCTTAGTTTCTCCAGCCATACAGAGTACTTTCATTCTGTGCTGACAGTACAGTCTTGATACCAGCTCCTCCCTCTGCCTAGCCCACCTTCTCCCTGGTCTTTGTAGGCCCTGATGCCTGTGATCTTCCGAGAGAGGCCATCTCACTCAAGCAGCTGAAGTAGTTTTACCTCAGCACCCTGTTTTAATTGCACACAGAACACTTATCTGATTGTCTTTTTCTTTTTGTCTTTTTGGACTTGTCCGCCTCTGCAGGAAATGTGTATTCATGGGAGCAAGGGCATCGTCTTTCTGGTTTATGGCTATATCCTCTACTCAGAATTCACAGACAAGATGCTGAATTCAAGGTTTTGAAAGAAGAGTGAAAAGGTTAAAAGTTAGATCTAGAAGCCAACTGTACAGCACCAATAAGAAGGAAAGGTAGATGTCTGAGAAGGAGAATGCTGTCCCTTTAGCAATTATTCTATAGTCACCCTTAGATAGGGATTAAGTAAATGACAACTGTGCATCCATAGTCATATTCTGTCAAATACAAAAAAAAAATTAATTTGTTCTAACTTTTAGTTGTTCATATATAATATTGGTGAAAGCTTGGCCACTTGAGTCTAGTACCTGAGATTTGAATACTGGCTCCACTACATTCTAGCTGTGTGGCCTTGGGTAAGTTACTTAACCTCTTTAAGATTCAAATACCTCATCTAGCATTGGTCACAACTATTAAACACAGTTATGAGGATTAGAATGAAATAATGCATGAGAAACAGCCCAGGTACTGGCATCTAATGAGCACTCATGAAGTATTAGTGGTATTTGCTGTTATTAATAAATATAACAAAATTCAGTTACTGTGAGTACTCTCTTCTCTTCCACATGTTGTTACCTGACCAGCCGAGTCATTTATCTATCTATCTATCTATCTATCTATCTATCTATCTATCTATCATCATCTATCTATTTATTTATTTATTTTGCTATCTCTTAACAATGCAGCAAGTGTGACAAAGAAAATAACCTCACCCTGTGCTCTTTGGGAAATTGTATCTCGACGTGTCTTATTCAACTATTCACATACATAGCAAGATGAATATTAAAACTGTTTTTGGAAGTATATCAAAGAAAATGTCATTTTGTCCTTATCTTTTCCATAAAGATTTACTAATCTTATTTTTAAGAAAAGGTTAAACTTTTCTTCTCTGAGTTTCTAAAGAAATTTTAAAACGTGGTATGACCTTGAACTAATTGCTTTACCTTTCTGGGTCTCAGTTTGTATGTTTTAAGTATTACAATTCCTAACACAGCTACTGCTCACTTCATGGTAGTGAGATGAAAATTAATTTCTCATGTTCAAAACCAGAGTCATCTTCAAAACTTCCCTACATCCACACATTCATTCATTCATTCATTCATTCATTCATCAGGCTGTCTAGTCCTCTGTGGGCAGCACTTTGCCTGTGTCTCTTCCTGTATACTCCACATGCTCTCACTCCAGTTCAGACTCTGAACACCTGGCCCTAGTTTGACAATCTTTTTAGTCCCTGTTGTCTCCCTCCCCCAGTAAACACTACTCACAGCTGATATGTGACTGAGAACACCAGCTGCCATTGAAGGCAGCAAGGAATATTTATTGAGTGCTTACTATGTGTCAGGCACTGTACCAAGCACTTTGCATACATGATCCCTAAACTACAGTTGCGAAGGTTGAAATGCCCACATTCGGAGAATCTCATTAGCTACTTGATTATATCTATATTCCTCACTACCTTATAATGTGGCCTGAACCTTGCTCTGCCCTTTACTATTTCATGAGCTCAGGCAAGATTTGTAATTTCAAAAGACCCCAATTCCTCATCTGTAACATAACAAAAAATATTACAGCCTCATATGGTTATTGCAGTGTTTCTTACCTGTAGCACAGTTGGCATTTTGGGTCAGATAATTTTTTTGTTTTGGGGGGATGTTCTATGCATTATAGGATGTTTAGCAGCATCCCTGACCTCTACTCACTAAATGGCAGTATCCATTCTCTCCCCCAGCTCCTTCCACTCCAACTTTGAAGATTAAAAGATCTTTGGACATTGATTAATTATCCCCTCACTACCAACATATTGGAAACTACTAGAGTATTGGGATAAATAAATTAGATACTTTTAGATGCTGGGTATAAACAGTTCCTTTCATTCTTTTCATAATTGGGACCTCCAGCAAGAGGTCTTGTGGCTCCCAAGATTTGCCATAGGTTTCCCCGCCTCCTCTGTGGTTCTTTCTGCTGAACACTCTCACACCCTACCTCTGCCTTGCAAATTCTTACCCATCCTTCAGAATACTTCTACCTGGTTTCTCCTAATTCTGCCCAGCTGAATGGTATGTCTCCCTGTAAGTACTTTGACCATAATTTGTGCACCTCAGTCATGATCTTTACACTCTGCCATGTGGTATAGTTATTGGTGCAATTGTATCATCTCTCATTTTGGTACTAAAAACTCCATGAAAATGAGTCTTTATTTACTGTCTTCTTTGCCACTATAGACATGAGTGCAGTTCCTGGCATATATGAGTTGCTCATTAAATGTTTCTTAAATCGAATATAGGACACAGAAAAAATAAATGATTTATTAAAAGGCAATGCCTATTAATGTTAAACTAGAAACATTAGAGAATAAAAAAAAGTAAATTCTATCAGATGCTTGTTGAAATAATCAGATAATTGAGCCAATAGAGGTTTATTGTTTAAATTATTCATGCCACTTCTCTTTGCATATATAGAAACAGCTGGGAAAGAATTATAGTTGTCATTTAAAAACTATTAAGTGATTTGCCTATTGGTGGAATCTGTATTCATTTTCTAGAAACGATTTATCTGATAAAAGAGGGAGGGCCAAGGAGACAACTGCCAATGTGGAATGATGCAAATTACAAGTGAAATCAAACTTTTCCCCCAACTATACCTGCTCTCTTAGAAAAGAGCACCCCTGCACACATTTATACACGTTTGCTATGGTAGGTGAAATTCCCTTCTCTCCAAGCGTTTGAAATCTAGATAAGTTTATACACAGCCACTGTTACATGATGTAGTTGTGATAAAGTAGGAAAGAAACTGACCTATTTGGGAAACATGGATTAAAGACTCAATATTACCACTTAAGAGCACTGTGAGTGCATTGGACCACTAATGGCCCCCCAAAGGTGTCTATACCCTAATCCCCAGAACCTGTGGATGTGTCCCCTTATGTGACAAATGGGATCTTGCAGGTGTGAATGAGTCAGGATTTTGAGATGGAGAGATTATTCCGGATTATCTAGGTGAGCCCAATGTCATTACAATGATCCTTAGGATAAAAAAAAAAAAAAAAAAAAAGAATAAAAATAGTACTAGCCTCAGAGGGTTGTTTTCAGTGTTAAATAGATACGCAAAATTAAAATAGGCAAAGTTAATATCTGTGAATTATTTGTCATGTGCAAACATGATTTTGGCCATTCCCATTATTATTTAATGGTTTAATTGAGATATAATCCATTTACCATGAATTCACTCATTTAAATGTACAAATCCATGACTTTTAGTATATTCACAGTTGTGCAACCATAGCACATAATTTTGTCACCTCAAAAAGAAACGCCCTACTCATTGGTGGTCATTCCCCATTCTTCTCACACTGCTTTAGGTAACCATTAATCTGCTTTCTGTTGCTATAAATTTACTGATTCTGTATTTAAACTGACATAGAATTGGATCCGTATATTCGTATTCCAATATTTCATATAAATAACATCATACCATATGTGATCTTTTCTGTCTCATTTATTTTATTGAGTATCATCTTTTCAAGGTGTGGCACGTCATAGGACATGCCAGTACTTTATTTCTTTTCATTGCCAAGTACTATCCCATTGTACGGATAAACTACATTTTATTCCAGTTATTATGACTGCAGGATACACTGCTTTTGTCTGTGGAGAAGGGAGAAGAAAGAAGCATAGATGTGAACTTAATAACTGTCCACCAACCCAGAAAAAAAACAGAAAATTATATTTGACTAGAGAAGAGAAAGAGTGGTTTGAATTAAGCTGACAATTTTCTAGATACATGCCAGAACTCACACGCTTCCTAGGGTTGACCCTACATGGAGTCCGAGGTAAAACAAGTGACTCATTCATTCTGTAAGAGGCAAGTGAATGCTGGAGAAATTTCTGCTTTCTCACTAGTCCTGTTAAAATGGGCAAGTCTTTAAACTCTTTGAAATGTCAGTTTTCTCCAAACATCCCCCACCCTCCACTACTCCTCTCCAGCCCTAGGCTTACTTCATAGGCCTTTTGTGGGGAACATGTGTTAATGAAGGTAAAAGTATTTTATTAATGAGAACGTATTTTTTAAAGTACTTTGTGCGAGGCATTTAGAAATGTTTCAGATGACCAAAGAATGCTTTAGAGATCCTTAAAGTTCTTCAGGAATTGACAAATAAATAAAGAACAAATCAGCACCCTCAGCTATTGTGGCTAGCTGAAAACATGTTCTAATAGATGCTAGTACCCTTGCAGGTAGGACCCTTCCCTGGTCATCTCTGTACCACATGGCATGGCACAATTTCTAGGATGTAGTAATATCTCAATAAATTCATTTGGTTGAAGCAAAAAACCAAATACCGTATTATAGTTTAGCAATCAGTATGTGCATGCCTTTATGTTATATTCTTCTTAATAAAATAGTTAAGAGGTATTCTTGACAATAACCTAGCTTACATTTAATGAGCATGTGCTATGTGCCAGTGTGCTAAGTTCTTTGCATGCATTGGCTTACAATAATCCTCCTTTTATAAAAGACTTGAAGGTGAGAGAAATAAGTAACTTTTTAAAAGTTTTAAATGTAATTCACAAAGCTGGGGCTTTAAGCCCATTTGATCTAAAGCCAAAGCTTAAAAAGGATTTGGTTTATTTTTATTTATTAGAATTAAGTACAATAATTACATATTATCTTGTATACAAAGACTTTAGATTCTAAAAAAAGGATCTGGGAGGGGGTATTGTTTTATTTTGTTTAGACTCCACTTAGAAATATTCTAAAAAACATACACATACATTCTGATATTCAATCCCTCACTGAAGGGTTCACCTGAGCTATTTCCTAATTCAAATTATATTTCTCAAAGAAACTGAGAACTCCTCAGATCCTTTGTGTCATTATCTCTGCCAAAAAAGAAAATGTCTCCATACTATGTGTCACCATACTTTATTCTGTCATTTTTACCCAAACTTTTAAAACCTCAACTCATCCATGAAATCTTCTGTGATCTAGGCGGAAGCCACCCAGACATTCTGTTAATATCTTCAGTGTGATTGATATTTCTCTCCTGCAGCGTGGCAAGATAGCATATGCGTATATGTGGGCAAGCATATATATCTTTATGTTAATGTGCATCTGTTCTCTCATCTCTTACCATACGCTATTAAGATATTAAGCTCCCAGGGTGTGTCCTTGCTTCCCTCCACAGAAGAGGACATTTCACCTGGCTGACCCCAGTGCTTAGCTGTGTGGCATGATGTATATGTTCAGTAAACATTTTTTGAATGAGTGAGTACTCAATGACGACTGACAATCTTGAAAGAAAATCTTGTACACAAAGAAATTAAGATCATGGACAAATATAACTGAAGAGAGCTGCCTTCTCGAGTATTTTATTTTTAAGTAGTCACAGCAGAAAAGCATTGTGGAAGAGCTGAGACTTAGCAGGTACATTTGCCTCTGTTTTACAAATGATTACCACGTACCAAATACACCATACTTAGAGTGTGCTTTTCCTTCTTCAGATACAATACTATAATAGGATGATATATATTTTTTGCACACTTTTCTCTTTTAAAGCTATGGATTTCATTTATATCTTGTTATTTACCATGGATGTATTTCTTGGGTTATGGCAAAAGGAGAAAATAAAAAATGGACATTGGGTTCTAACTCACCGACTCCTTTTGTTATTTAAAAAAACTCTGAAAAATCAAAATTCTGAGTCCTGTGAGCCACTTGCTTGATTATAACTGATGTCAGTCTTTTAAAATTATTATTGTTACTTTAAACAATGGTCACCGTAAAAACATTATAATGTATTCCATTCCACACATTCGAAGAGCTGCCAAAGCATAAGAAGATTTGAATTGCACTGCCTAGATTTTAATTTCATACCCATCTCCTTTCTATTTGAATGCCCCTGAACGAGTTATTTAGCTTCTCCTTCCTCTGTGACTGTAACTGGCCATTATTTTTATGGGAATAGTAATGATAAATGGACTGGGATAAGCAGACTCCTCCACAAACGGACAGTTCAAAACCTTTTAAAAAAAGGAATTCCTAACCTTTCATGGCCACTAACACAGGTACATCTAAGAAAACTAAGTGAACAGCAATTTCAGAGAGCCTCGAGGGGCAGCTTCTGTGTCAGCCTTAGGTGTACAGGACTCATTCTTTACCACAGGGTAACTAACTGTTCCATGAAGCAGTATGGGGGTGGTTCCAGTATTCATCAACATTCTGGATGAAAGGGGAGTAGGCTTAGTGTGAAGGGCATTTACTTGAGTATTTAGTTGCTCTCAAGGACTTAATAGTAGTTTTACAATGGCTCCAGGTCTCTCAAGCAATACCTTGGCTTCTTTCCTGAGTTCTTTTCCTTGCATATTGCAGGACTGAAGAATTGTGAATCTGTTACTTTATTCTCTCTATAACACATGCACTTCTGTCACTCAGCCCCAAATACCTACCATACCAGAAATAATTTGGGCTTTACTTACTTGCTGAGTGGCATATGAAATATGGTCTTTCCCTTTCAACTATCTTCAGTGTATCTTTTCAATCCCTAGCCCTGAGAATTATATCTCCCATTCTTCTTGTTTAGTCTGATTTGTAAATGATCAATTGGTTTAATTTATACTAGTTTTGAGCCCGTTCCCTATCTTTTTTATCATATTGCTAGAGGTCTCAGCCTTTCACTTCTATGATTTATAACAATAAGATATAAGAAGTAAGAGATATTGTCACTATTGTAAACTAGGACAATCGGAATCACAGCTAATCCCCATTCCCGGGAAAACATGGAAGGTCCACAGATCCACCTCCTTCAAGGAGTCCTTCTGGAGTGAAAACAATATGAATTATAAGGAGATAATATGTGGGTGTGTCTTTTAATAGAAATAGAGGGTCATCTATTGCTCTTTAAAGAACTGTCCCTGAGTTTGCAATTTATTTTATTCTCTCAATTTATGCACTTGTATGTCTATTTCTCATTTAAAAAATAGAACATATAAAAAGAATAAGCCTTAATTTTATTACTGATATTTTCTACATATAAATGCATAATATATGTAATATAAATTATTACTATCACATAAACCTAATTTTCTATACTCAGATTTTTTTAATCAATAATTTGTTGTGAATATATTCTCATGCCTACATAGTCAGAGCAACAGCATCATTCCTGATGACTGTTTTATTCTTCCAATAGGCCATATTATAACAATTCCTTTATTTTCAGGTATTTAGGTTGTTTCTCATATATTGAAACTATTTACAATGCTCCAATGATCATGCCTGTGTATATATCTTCATTCATTTGTCCACTGATATTTGATTTCTTTAAGATAAATCTTAGGAAAGGAAATGTTAGGTCAGGGGCAGGCACATTTTAAAGATTTTTGATAACATGCCATATTGGTCTCCAGAAGGGTTATACCAACTTATACTCTCAACAGCAGTTTATAAACATCTTTCTCTATACTCATGCCCCTACTGAGTGTTTCAATTCAATTTCTAACTTAAAGAGTGAGGAGGAGGCATCCCATAGGGCTTGAGATGTCCCTGAGTAGGGAGGGCCAAATCAGATTTATGATACAAAGCTTAGTTAATGATGGCCTGAGTCATGAGGATGTGGACATGTTTATTTCTATTACCAAGAACTCTATGAATCAGCTCTAATAAGTATTTCAGTCACTATCAACGTAGCCACATTTAAGAGACAATCTGAACTGGAAAAAAAATATATATATATATATGAAATTTTTAATAAAATTTTATAAAAAATTTTCATGGTTGTGATAATAGCAAATGTCTCTTTAGTTCTCTTTAAATTGAGGCAATAACATTGCTTCACTTGAAATTACCTATCTCATTTTAAACACTGGGGGATTTAATTTACAGATATGTTTCCTGGAATAAATGAAACACTATCTGTGTCTAAATAAAAATGTCAATCATGAAAGAGCAGCCACTGCCACTTAACCATGTAGATGTGTACTTTTTGTATATGAATCACAAACTCGACAAGGCTATTTAGAATTTTACTTGTTCCAGTCTCTTGTTCTGTTTGTTTAATCACCTTTCACAAAATAATCTCAGTCTCTGAGCAAGGAGAAGTCAGAAATACACTTAAATAAACTGATAGAGCCATTTGTATTAAGATAACAATTCCAAATGGGACAAACTTTTGCATGTCAGCACTTAGGCACAATAGAAGTGGAAGAGCTATACAGTTAATCAAAAGAGGAGTTGTATTTCTAATATTCCCTAAGATTGTAATGTTTTTGCAAAAGGTTCTTGGAAAATTCCCCTGAATATTCAAACATTCTTTTAGAACCTGTTATCCATTCATTTTACTAACTGATTCTAAATATGATTAGAAACTTCATAAATCTCAAAGCAAAATTAAGGTTGGAAAGCTCCCACATGATCTGATTTTATTATGCTATGATTTGTTGGTACCCAGAAACCTGATAGCTTTAAACTATTGAGATAAATTTTTTAGGATAGATCCATCAGGGATGGATATAGCTTTCTCTCGTTACCTGTGTTATTTATTTAGTTTTATTTTGGTTTCTTAATATGCTAAAAGAATGATGTTATAAAGGTTTTGGAGATATGAGAAAAAAGAGACAAAACTGTCATTGATTCATTCTGAAATAGAAAGGCAAACATATATTTTAGAAAATAGTCAGATATTTATAATTAATTATTCTTTTTAAGTATTTATTTAACATTTAGTAAATATCAACGATGAGAATATCTTTGGTTGAACACAATCTGGAGGAATCCTGAGCTATTAAATTAGAGTCCTAAAATATAATTTACATTGATTTCTTCCTGGAGCAAGAAGCCCTGCTCACCTAGGACACTTTATCCCTCCTTGAAAGTCTCCGTTTTAAGAGGTACTTTTAGGTCTGGCTCCCCAGAGAAATCTCAGTCTTTCTATTTCTTTACTATTACTTTTCTCTCTTTTAGCATAATATTTTTTCATCTTGGGTACTAGTTGATTTCTCTGTATTGAAAGTGTTTTACTTTCTCCAGTACCTGATTATAGCTGGGTATCTAGTCTGGATCCCAGCAGAAGAAAACCATGGTTCCAAATTCTAGAACTGAAAACAGATTATTTATTTATCCTATTTCTCTCCAATTCATACCACACTGATAACAGAAGACAAGACAATCAAATTCCTTAATTTGTACATTTGTAGTCATACTTCTTGTTTCCCAAAACTTTTATATCATCTCTCTAGGTACTGAAATGTTGTTGGTCCACCCTACATCCTCCCAAGAACTGTATTTTCTTTTCCATTCTTCTTCCACGGTTTCATTAGTTCAAGCCTAGTTTTAGACAATCATTACCAAAATTATAACACTGTGCTGTTTGGGGGTTAAATTTAGCTAGCGGACAATTTTAAATATAAAGCATTTTTATTCCATATTTGGCTGGCATAGATGGGAGAAACCAGGTTCCTCTTTTGAACATCTGATGTCCACATTCCCTGCAGGAACAGAGGTTTAGTGACAAGGAATAGCTCCTTCTTTCAAAGAGAACACAGATAATGTCAGGACCCTTATAGATTTAATCATACTTTTAAGCTTACATAATAACTTGAAGAAGTATAAGTTTTGACTGTCAAATTTAAAAGGTTGATCAGTTTAGTAGGCCCTCGATTTTCTTTAAGGATATATCCAAGGGGCATTCACTAATAATCAACTTTCTAAATGTTGCGGTAGTCCACACATTTTTGTGGAATGCTAATGTTAACAGGCAGTATACCATCTATGCAAGAAAGCAGTGAGTATTAAATAATGTCAAATACTTACACCTCTTCGCTGATGATAGCTCTATCTCATGGGTTCTTTCCCATGATATATATTTATGATAGAGTGGTACATCCAGATGATTGCCCTTCCATTGTAAAAGACAAAACTTTCCAATCCATTATAGTTTTTTTTTTTTCCTTTGCTACTCCAGTATAACTAAGGGGAGAGCAAAACACCTATATTTGACCAAATAAAATGACTAAAATAAATTAATTTTTTTCTTGCATGATTTTGAATCTCAGATGAAGAAACAAATGTGAAAAGAATATGGTCCATTCATTCTAGAGGCATCATCTGGTTGAAAATACTAAGTTGGTTCTGCTACCAGGAACATCTACTCCTGTACAAAGCCTATTATATTACTTTTCTAGAAGCTTATAATTTTTTTCTATACTTTTAGTAAGTTTTCTTTTCTTGATTTTATTTTTGCCAGCAAATAACTCCAAGTGACATAGATGAGTTATTAAATTACAATTATAAATTTCATTTGAGACAAGTCCACTGAGTTAGTGAAGGTCACTTATTACCTAGATAAACTATTCCCTCCACAACCTCTTTACAGAATAATTTAATAGTATGCTTGAAAATTAAAAATTATTATACTAATGTTTTCTTGTTTGTTTTTTTAATAACTAAAACCACATACGCCAGTGGTCTACCATATGGTCATCTGCTCTATGACATTACAGACAACTTATCCATTGCGAATCTAAAAACACATGACTTTAATAGACAGTTGGCAAAATTTCTGCCAAGAATCTGGCTTGTTTCTTAAAGCAGAAGAAATCACAGTGCCTCTGTGACTCAGGAGGAATTCTCTCAGTGTGTTACTAGGTTAAGAAAATCCTGATGCAAACTCTTAAGTGTCCTTTTTGTTGGCAGGTCACTCCTATTCCTCAGTGATGTTAGAGAAGAATACTTATTCTCTTTTTTGTATATATTTTTTTCTGTGTGAAGAATACTCCATCGTATTAGCTCTCCTGGACTCTTTTTGTTCATTTTACTCTCTCCTTGCCTTGGTCATTAGGGTTGTTTATTGGGAGCAAGACTTTGTCAGTTGTAGTTTAACCCATTCTCTTCATCTTTAGGGTAGGCTGCTTACAGATGCATTAGAGCCTACTACTTCTCATTGAAAATTTTGGAGGGCAGGCTGCCATGTCAGGGGAGCCAGCAGTTCCCAGCACTTCCTGGAACTGGGTAGGTAAATCTATCTAGGGATGGGGTTCAATGTTAGGAGCCTTTTTTTTTTTTTTTTTTTTTTTTGCCACACACTAAAACAACACAGAAATAGAAGCCAACAATTGTGAATGTAAAATAAATTCATAAAAAAATTCAAGCTTTATCTAAACTATGAGTGTTAACTGTGTAATTAATAAAAGGGGTATCTGGCCCTCCATTTATTTGTCTCTTTTTTTGACCTATTAAACCTCACTTTGTTCTGAACTTGGGCAGCTAGAATGGAAATAGATTAGTAGGAGTTACAACTTACCTTATCAAAATTTCTCCAACAAGTCCTGATCTTTCTGAGAAAACCCAAAGAAATTAAAGAAGTACTCTGGATTTCTGCAGATGATGTTTCTTTTATACCTGAAATAAGACAACACACGTAGTAGCTTTTTAAATCATATTATACCCATGAAAAGAAACTTAGGGTTAGACATTCCAACCTGGCACACTCCCCAATCAGATTTAGTCATTTGAAATGATGCAACATTAATTTTTCTAGTATAGATAAACAGATAATAATATAAAGTAAATATACATATTTCCTTTAGTTTATCCATCCTAGATTTGCTAGCCTTCCATTCATCAATGCTCATTGCACTATTATTGAAATGTGTCCTATGTATTTCACTGAAGAAATTTTCTATGTACAAATAACTTGTTGTACATAATTTGGGAAACTTTATGATCTCACCTTATCCCTCTGTTATGAGCTTAAAACAATACAGATAATCAGTTTGTTTCTACCCTAATAGCCTAATTAATATAAAAACTAGAAAATATACAATTTGTTTTATAGATTCCTCAGTTTGATATAGCTGCAAGAAAATAAGTAAATACAGGCCTCAGTTTGATATAGCTACAAGAAAATAAGTAAATACAGGCATTGGATTCAGAGTCAGAACAGGATTCAGTTCATAACCCTACCATAGCCAGCCAATTTGGGGCAAGTATCCAAATCTTGCTGAGTCTTAATCTCCTCATGTACAAAATTAAGGGCTTTGTACAAATTGCCTCTGGACCCCTTCCATCTTTCAAATCCCATGGTAATTTACTGCTAAGGATATGGTTTGATATAGTAGAATGGTTAGAAAGAATTTGTGATCGCAAAACTTCCAAGTTTAGATAAAGCTTGATTTTTTTATAAATTTATTTTCTGTTCACAATTATCGGCATCTATGTCTTTTGGACAATTAGTTACTTGCAGGTAGATGATACTAAGGTGAGTATAATCAATTAATTTTAGATTTACCTATTGATTTGAAAAGAATCAATTGTATATTTTATGAAGCTGAGTAAAATTGGATTTTCAGCTCTCAAGATTCATAATCCTCTGTGGCCTAATGGCCAGTGGTTCAGCTACTATCCTTCTGTTCCCTTAATATTGAAGAAAAAAGCTGGAATTCTGCAGGAATTGGGGAAACTGTAGGCAACTTGTAAGATAGACAATAAAAATTGGCATTATATCATGATTCCCCCTCACCCAGTTACCTTCCAAGAAGAGAAAATGTTGCTGTGTGAAATATTCATACCTAATTTGCATTTTATTTTTAATTATATTTTAAAAACAATAATTCCTAATATTGGAAATTGAGTTATAGCTGAAATTACTACTCACAAAAATAATTTTAAAACTAAAATGAGATTTGTTGTTATTATTAGAATAATGGAGAATAATTTAAGCCTGTCCTATATTTATGACACCAAAATAAACACTTGATGTTATTTTTAAGCCTCATAAATATCCTATAAAATTTTCAGACCATGATTCTCCTTTCATAGGTGAAGAAACTGAAACATGAAGTAATTGCACAGGAAGAGATAATAAGTGACAGTTATCAGGTGTGTGTGATAGCAAAGCCTATATGTCTTCTAACTATGCTGTGTATTCTGGCACTACAGTGTTTGTTGGCTCCACCTAGGCCAGTAAATATTCAGTTTCAATAGAATCTCTCAGGCCTATATTTATCTGAGCCTCTGAATGCATTGGTTGTTATTCGTCTTTTGATATATGAAGGCCTCATCGGATTGCTCTCCAGGACTATGATGTTTATATTTCCTTTCTATGTGCAGGAGAACAAAATGCTACTTTTTCCATCTTCTAGCCTGAGTTCTTTTTGCCTAGTATTTTGCATGTTTCAAAGACATGTGCCGATAGAAGAATGCTTACTTTGCATGCATATTAATACAGAGAACCGAGCAAAGCAGAGGTATAGGGTGTGAAGAAGCACTGTGGTGGGGAGTTGTGAAGAGAAGAACCAGGCAGAGGGTTTGTCAGTTGGAACAAAGTGAACACATATTCACAGACTGTAGGAGCTGGAAGAGGACTGGGTGTAATCAGTTCAAATTTTACAGTGTATAGGGGAAGGAAATATGGCACAAAGTGTTCACAAACTAGAAACTGGATTTCTGAGCTTCATCCAGCCACCCAGCTTCTCAATAGCAGCATCAAATCCTCACCTGTTTGTTTATGTGCATATCTTAAAACAAAATGCACTACTCTAGGCTTGCATGTGTTAGTTGTGTTATGTGATTTAGAATCCAGGGATGCAGTGGTTATAAAAAAAGACCTTGGAGTCAGATTGGGTCCAGGGTCCTAGAATCAGCAACAACACTTTCTGATTGGAGAACTTAGCAAGTGACTTACTTTCTTCATCGGACGATTTCCTAACCTGTATAGAGGGTAATGAGAGCAGTCCCCTTGCAGTGCTGTTTTGGGGACTGAGTAAGAATTTTTTATAAAAGACTTTGCATCAGGGTCTGGCACAGAGTCAGTAAGCATCTACAAAAATTTCCAAGTATCATCCTCATCATCATTATCACCATCACCATGATTTCTTTTGTGTGAGCCTCACATAATGAGACATCCTTTGAAAATTGTGTTTTCTTTTTTCCTATTTATTATTATTTTTTATTACTTTACATTTGTTTCAGGTATATAGTATAATGGTTAGACATTTATGTAATCTATGAAGTGATTCTCCCCAATTATTCTAGCACCCGTCTGGCTCTGCACACATCTATTACAATAATACTGACTCTATACCCCTTGCTATATCCTAAATCCACATGATTACTTTGTAACTATTAATTTGTACTTCTTAATCCCTTCACCTTTTTCACCCAGGCCCACGTCCCACCTCCCCTCTGGCAATCACCAGTTTGTTCTCTGTATCTGTGAGTCTGTTTTCATTTAGTTTGTTCATTTCTTTTATTCCTTGGATTCCACATATAAGTGAAATTGTATGAGATTTATCTTTATCTGTCTGACTTTATCTGTTTGACTTATTTCATTCAGCATAATACTCTATGTTTTCTTTTTAAATAAGGAAATGTTAATCTCCTTATTTAAAGGAGATTCTGGCAGAAGAACTAACAAAATAGATTGAAATTACCAGCAGAATCAGTGTGACTAGATTCTTCATCAGTGAAACAAGAAAGACCCTAATTTCTATATATATCTGAAATTATGTGTTCACTACTCTAAAAAAATAGATTCAGAAATTGATCTTTGTGCTCAGGATTGTCCAATTCAATTGCATTTATAGGCAGAGGTTCTTGTAGCTTCTCATAGCTTGACCTCGTAACAAAACCCAATAATTTTTACATGACAAAATGAGAGAAAGAGAAAGTCTCACTTTTTTTTTCTAATTTTAAATTGATGTGAAGGACTGTCCATTTGAATTCTGCTGTTAGAGAGCTCAATTATGCAATATTCATACAAAAATAGATTCCAAATCAATACAACATGTTTTAAATTTACATTAACATTTAAATTAATGAGAAGCTCAATGTGAATTATAGAGTTTTAGACGTTTAGGGCTGTGTATTCTCTTGCCAACTTGGAACAGAGTCTATTGACTCACCTTCTCAGTCCCATAAACAGCTTCCAGACTTGATGTATTTTCAGTGCCAGAGGATTTTCAGGCTGGTGAAAGGTGCCATATTGACATCACCAGGGAATGAAGCTGTCTCTACCCACTAAAGATGTAAAATGCTTTCTGCAACTGCACATACTTTCCCTAAAGGGCAGTTTGCCATAGATGGTTGTCAAGCCTGAGACTGCTCTAGAATGAGCCTTTTCTCTATTTTTCCCCCATTAATCTTACCCAACAAATAGTTCTAGAGTACCTGCTCAAGATACAGAACTATGTTAAAACAACACAGATTCAACTTTAGTGATCTCATACATAGCCTATTAAAGGATACAATCACATATATAAACAAATTATAGAATAATATGACATGTTCTAAGATAAAAAAGAAAAAAAGGTGCATACTGGGTGCATCAGAGGCACCTGAATGAGATTGGAGGAGATCAAGAACAGCCTTTTGAATAAATAAAGCTCAAAAGACAAGTAGTTCTAAGTTGATCAAAGAAGAGTGGGAAATCCCACCATTCAGAGGGGAAAGCCTATATAAGAACTTTGCTTCCATGAACAAGAAGTCCTGAATGATTAGAGTGTGAGAGATAGGGCAAAGGTGTGTGTGTGTGTGTGTGTGTGTGTGTGTGTGTGTGTGTGTGTGTGTGTTGGTTTGCAAACAAGTGTGGGTCTAACAAATGAATATGCATAATTAGGCAGGAACAAGTTCATAAGAGATCACATATGCCACACCAAGAAGTTTGGATATTATCCTTAAAATGACGCAGAGGTAGAGGTTCTGATGTATTTTCTTTTATTTTAATAAACCTTATTTTATAGAGAAGGTTCAGGTTCTCAGCAAGCTTGAGTGGAAAGTGTAGAGACTTCCCACATATCTCCTATCCACAAACATGCAAAACTCCCCAATATGGATTTACCACAAAGCAGTGGTACATTTGTTATGACTAATGAACCTCTACTGATATACCATTATCATCCTAAGTTCATTGTGTACATTAGATTTGCTCTTGCTATTGTATAGTCTATTAGTTTTGACAAATGTATAATGACATATATCTACCATTGCAGTATCAAATAATATAGTTTTACTGCCATATAAGTTATCTGTATCCTACCTACTCATCCTTCCCCTTAACCCCTGCGACCACTGGTCTCTTTACCATCTCCGTAGTTTTGCCTTTGTCAGAATGTCATATGGTTGGAATCATGTACTCTTTTCAGAGTCCACTTAGTCATATGCATTTGAGGCTACTGCATATTTTTTCATAGCTTGATAGGTCATTTCTTTTTAGTGCTGAATAATATTCCATTGTCTGGTTGTACCAGTTTGTTTATCCATCACCTACTGAAAGACATCTAGATTGTTTCCAAGTTTGACAATTATAAATAAAGCTGCTATAAACATCTATGTGCAGGTTTAGTGTAAACATAAGTTTTCAAGTAAATAGCAAGAAGCACAAGTTCTGGATCTTATGATGAATATATTTAGCCACTATCATCCAGTGGCTGTGCCTTTTGAGCATTTTTGTCATATGTTTATTTGTCATCTGTATATTTTCTTTGGTGAGGTGTCTGTTCAGACCTTTGGCTTATTTTTTAATGAGCCTATTTATTTTCTTATTGTTGAGGTTTTAGTTTTCTTTGTATATTTTTGATGAGTCCATTATTAGAACTCTTTCTGGATCAAGTCTCAGGTATCTTCCCTAACCTAAGGGTATAAACTATACACGACTAGATTCTTAAACTGTGTTAGCATACAACAGTATACTAGTTTTGTCTCTGGAATGTTGTCTGCTGAAAGGTGGCATCCGGAGCATCTAAAATAATGAAAAGATGTAACTCTGTTGCACTTTCACAATAGGTTGTTGTTGAAAGTATTTTGTGCTTACTCACTAATGCAAGCACGTATGTCTAATAAACTTGTGTGCTTGGCAAATAGGGTCAGTGACTTTGTTTTCCTGTTACCTAGTAACGAGTGTATAGCTAACACTTACCCAGCTCAGGCTCCTTTGCCTTCTATAATCTACAAAAAAAAAAAGTCTAGTATTTACATGTTATGTAGGACCAAAGCAGCTTAGATCAATTTATAACCTTTACCTTGTCCAAAAAACAAACAGAAAATTGTTGAGTCTTGATAAGAAAGATATTGTTAGAAATCAAAACTGGAGAGGTAGACAAGAACCAAACAATCCAGGGACTTGTAGCTCCTGATAACATTTTTAGATATAATTTTTAGTGTAATAGGACTCTTCAAAGATATAAGAAGAGAGTGCCACTGATCTGTTTTGGAATTTTTTAAAAATGATGTGAACCAATGTACAGAAAATGGATTGTAAAAGTAAGGTTGAGTACAGGGAGGAAAATTGAAGAATATTGCAGAAGTCCAAGTAAGAGTGATGAAGGCTCAGCACCAGTGATAGAAATGGATACAAGATATGTGGATAGACTTTGAGATGTATTTTGAAAGAAATCCCAATAGGATTTGCTTGCAGATTTGGGAATAAAAAATAAAACCAGGAAAGACAACTAGGTTTGGGGCAGTTGTTGAAAAATCTTCAATGTTGAATGGATCTGGTAGAGAAGGTCTGTGGGGGATGGCTGAGGTTCAGATTTACTGCTAAGGGGTACCTCTGGCAATGTCAGAGGGAGAAATGTCATAAGCCTTCTGTTGATTTCCCTATCAATCCCTGCAGAAAGTTTCTTATTTCCAAGATAGGGTTTTCAAAAGAGACTACATGTGTAGGGTCATGCCCTTTGTGGGCATGTGAGGTGACTTGTTCACATAGGGAAGACCGTTTTCTATACATAAATAGAAATATCCAAATGGGAAGTCTCAGTGTTTCAAATTTATTTCAAATTCATTAAGCCTTGATGTTCTTTTGTAGAAAATGAATGACCAAGAAAAGGGCTTTTATCTGTATCTGCTGTCATTCAAAAGATAATATTCATCAAAATATATGGAGCTTCACCATCATTCTTGGCTCTTAGTTCAGTGTATGAATATATTTTCATAGACATTGATTTAGTCAGTCAGTCAGTCCATCTGTTAGTCTGCCAGTCAGATTCATTTTATAAACATTTACTATAAATTAGCATTGCACTGGGCCAGGTATTAGCGATGAGTCTTATATAACTCCTCTTTTGCCAGTACGAATCCAAGATATTTAGTCTATTAAACACTAACGAAAAGTATTTCAAGTACAATTCGGAAAACTGATTTCATTGCACTCTATACCAACTTTGGGGCTACTGCAAAAATTAAGGATTGAAGAAAGAATAAGGTCAATTGTTTTTATATTTTATCTATGGAAACTTCACATCCCTTAGAAAATTAGATTTTAATTTTATTTTATACCTACAATTTTTAATTGTGAATGTACTTGATTCTTTTTTTTTTAAAGAATGGGATTAATCATCATATATTTAATTTCATGATCTTTATAAAAGTTAACAGACATGTAATATAGACACTAGCTAGGTCTGTAGACTATTTAACCTGAATATTTTCATATAAATTTTAGAAGAATTCAGTTTGCATAGAAAGAACTAAAAGGAGAACATTGTCAACATTCTGTGCCCCAGTATTTTAATCTAAAGCGAAGTTGATTGACAAAGCCACTTTAAACTATTCTTATTTAACACAGAAATTATGTAGCCTGGAGCTTGGTATTTAGAAAGTCTTACTGGCAATTTGTTTTTACCACAAAACAAATGGAGCATATCATTACTATTATTTGTAGTAAAAAAAAAAAAAAAAAGTTTAAGAAGTCAAGAGGTGAATTGCCAGAAAAAATACATTCACATCACAATCAGTCAAATGATACAATATACGAAGTCTGTATGTTGTGATTTTTTTCATGTTTGATTTTAGTTGTTGAAGGTAATAGAAGCAGCTGACAAGTTACGTTATATATCAAACCATGTAATCATATTTTTCCTTGTACTTCTCTAATGCAGGCAATAATAGTCAACTATTAACTCTTATTTAGCCATTGAGGAATGGGACATTTCCTAAGAGTTTGTGTCCAGTTTGGAAAAGTTAGTAATTTCAGAGATTTCTGGGTAATACTACTTTTAATTTATCCTCTCCCCCCGATTAATAACCACTATGATTATTTCTGTCATAAATTAAAAGAGAAATAATATCAGTTTAAATAGATTATTTTAAGGATTATTGAACTTTTGTAGTTCTCATAAGAAAAGTAGTTTTAATTTAGACAATTTATGGATGAGAAAGAGGTAACCGAATAATAGCAGCAGGTGGGGAAGACCTCCCCGCCAAAAAAAACTTTCTGCATGAAATATTACATCTTTTCATTTAGCTATTGCAATCTACTTTATGGTTTTTTGATGCTACTGCTGTCATTCAAAAAGAACAAACACTGCCACAAATATGTCTGTCTGTCTGTGAGGACAAAAATGAGGACTTCATGGCGAGCTAAAAGGTAAGCTTAATGAAAGGAGACGGATGAACAGAATGCTGCTCTTTGTAAGTGGGACCGATTCGGCACTCCATACGCTCTCATTATGTATTCTGCTAATAGCACAAGGATGTGAGAAAACAGTTCTGTAAGAGCCTGGTGCAACATTAAGATTTAATTAAACTTTGTTTTACTTGGGCAAGCTAGCCATGCAGCGATGTCACGGGAGAACAGAGCCCGACATTATATTGACTAGCAGCAAAAAAAACGTGGAGCTGAAGTGCCCGTGTCCATGGTTAATGTAAACAAGATGAGGGGAGCAAGTGGAACAGTGCTGTGAACTGAAATCATGTCACACGAGCCATGCTTGAAGAATACGAAGATCTGGAGTCTGCAGAAAGCATACAGACTTGGAGGACACTGCCAGGAATCAAGGTTCCTGGATGGTTCTGAGGGAGAGCAATTAAACCTGTTTAGTGTGCCTCGAGGTATAGGACAAGAACTCAAAATGATGATGATAGAAAATGCAGTTTCACTTGACATAAGAAAAAGTTACTAAGCTGTGAAAATGATCCGAGGGTGGAATAGGTTTCTTTTAAGGGCAGTGAGTTTATTGTCGTTTGAATATTTGTGTAGAAGCTACACAGCTACTTGGTATTTTCTCACTTGGGATAGTCTCATCTCTAAAGCCAGTTTGGTGTTAACTTTATAATGAAGAGGCAGTTGAATTATGAAAAGAATTTTAGTTCCTTATGTGGCAGAGTTTGAGATGGGATTATATACTAGCATTGGCCCAAGTGCAATAACATAAATATTATCACTGGAGAAGCAGTGTTTTCTGTTAAAGCTTTCTCCACATATGCAGCTTTTCAAAATTAAATACACTTTAGCAGTGTATTAGTTTCCTAGGACTGCCATAATAAAATATTACAAATGGGGTGACTTAAAACGCCAGAAATTTATTCTGTCGCAGTTCTGGAGGCCAAAAGTTCACAATCAAGATGTGGAGAGTAATGTCAGCAAAATGGCCGAATAAGATGTCCCTTTCACATCTCCCCCTCTCAAAATTAGTAATTTGGCATTCATGCACAGACAAAGATGTTTTCATGGGAACTTAGGGATCTGTGTAGAAGATTGTTAAACCTCAATGAAGTCCAAGACCAAAGATAACTGGTCAAGCTTTCAACCAGGCAAAGGGCTCACTGGTCATAAATCTTGGTTATAGAAACATAAATAGCTTTGGAACCCTGAGAACTTGGCAATAACTCCATTTGGCTTTAGGTCTGTCACTGTACCAGATGCCATGAGACCCAGAAGGAGTCACACTCACCCATGCATGAGATAATACACATTCAGACCTCAGTCCTGGTTATGGATTCTGAAGTGGCCCAGGAACCAGCTTCAACCACTCTTGGCCACAATGTGGGAACACTTGGAGATAAACCCTTTAAATTTGGTCAGGCTGTAGATTCTTAAGGGCCCTTAAGGGCCCATCCTGTCCCAGCCATAGTTCATGACCATTGTTGCTAACATAGGGACCCTGCTGAGTAGACTCTAGTCTGCACCCCCAGAGATCTTGACAGGGCCTTATAGTAGGCCTCAGCCTCTGCCTCATCCCATAAGTTGAACAGCTGCCACAGGGACCAGGCAAGAGAACTTCCTATTTGCATCCCCAGAGATACTGAAAAGACCATATATGTAAATCTAGCTTTCTTGCAGCCACAGTCAGCCAGTCTGCCAGCAAGAAACACTCTTGTCTATGGGTTTTATACTTGGCTCTAGTCCCTCCAGCCATTGTCAGAGACTTGTGGGCTTTATACTTGGCTCTAGTCCCTCCAGCCATTGTCAGAGAACAGTCTAGTCTGCCCAGAGACCTGGTGGGAAACATTACAACTGACACTACAAAAATACAAAGGACCTTAAGAGGCTACTATGAATAATTATATGCCAACAAATTGGATAACCTAGAAAAAAATGAATAAATTCCTAGAAACATATAACCAATTAAGATGGAATCATGTAGAATAGAAAATCTGAACAGATCAATAATAATTAAGGAGACTGAAGCAGTAATTAAAAACATTCTAACAGCAACAACAAAAAAGCTTAGGACCAAATGGCTTTATTGGTGAATTCTGCCAAACGTTTAAAGAAGAATTAATGCCAATCCTTCTCAAACTGATTAAAAAAACTGAAGAGGAGGGAAAAGTCCCCAAATCATTCTGTGTCTCAATATTACATTGATACCAAAGGCACATAAGCACATTATAAGAAAACTACAGGCCAATATCCCTGATGAATATAGATGCAAAAATTCTTAACAGAATTCTAGCAAAACAAATTCAATAGCACATTAAAAAGTCATACACCACCATCAAACAGGATGCAAGGATGATTCTATATACACAAATCAATACATATGATATACCATATCAATATGATCCTCTCAGATGTGGAAAAAAAATGTTTGAAATAATCCAGTACCCTTTTATACTAAAAATTCTCAACACATATCTCTACATAATAAAGGCAGTATATGAGACACTCACAACTAACATCATACCCATTGGTGAGAAACTGAAAGCTTTTCCTCTAAAGTCAAGAAGAAGATAAGAATGCCCACTCTTGCTCCTCTATTTAACATAGTACTAAATATTATAGCCTAAGCAATTAGGCAAAAAAAAAAAAAAAAAAAAAAAAAAAAAAAAAAAAAAAAAAAAAAAAAAAAAAAAAAAAAAAAAAAAAAAAAAAAAAAAAAAAAAAAAAAAAAAAAAAAAAAAAAAAAAAAAAAAAAAAAAAAAAAAAAAAAAAAAA